>JAODUP010000027.1:525000-652500 GCA_025642065.1 Paralvinella palmiformis | reverse complement strand
AATCAGCGCGTTCGGGACATTATATTCGCAATAAAAATAATGAATCTAAATAATTCATCATCAAAACATTTGGCACCTAACACCTGAATTAGTTTTATTTATGTTTCGGTTCATTCACCCCGGTGTCCATATGTTTATCGATTCCTTCACTGTCTCCCGATGAACTCAATACCAGTGAACAGGAATCATTCTCATAGGTGGTTATTTAGGGCGGCTCCGTGGTCTAATTAGTAGCGCGTTGGACCACAGATTACTTCCACCTCAGTTCGAATCTCGGCGAGGGCATATCTGAAGGGTGTTTCGTCTTTGGCTTGGCTTCATTACTTTTGGCGTTTGCTCGGCCCATTCAGCCTACCATGGGCACAAAAGTTGCCGCAAAACATCAATCAATCATCATCATCATCAGGATCATAGCTGGTTATTTAGATAAACGAACTGTACGCAAACTTTTTCGGTGAGAAAACGAACCCACGGACTGAGGGCGAATATCGCCAAATTGTTGTCGGCGAAAGTCTCTATTTACTTCACGAATGACGAGATATTTACGTTCATCTCGAGACAACAAGTAAAACAAGTGGAACAAGTAAAAGAGATGAGAATTGTTTACAAGAGCGAGTAGAAGTCGCTATTGAATGTTACGATATCGATGTTAATACGTAATGTTGACGAACGTTTTGGGTTCGGGTTAAAACGCCGTTTGATAAGATAATGTTGTTTTGTCGACTAAACAGTCGGACAGAAAAGACACATCTGGATCGACATATGAATGGTTTTTAATTTAACATGTTAGTATCATGTTAGTGACGAATTAGCCCGTTATCAGATAAAATACTTCTAATAAAAATATATAATAAAAGCCCCAAGCACACCGAGAAACTTTTATCTGTGCTGCTCATGAGAAAAGAACATCTGAAGATATGATATATAAATAATGAGAAGAAAGAGTAAAAACAGTTATTTAAATGGTGAATATACAGTCAATGTGAGGCTGTATTTACCTGTACAGGTTAAAGATGATTATATTTCATATAATATTATATATATATATATATATATATATATATATATATATATATATATATTCCTATGTATATACACTGTATTTTTTTAGACTGGAAACAACAATGACGGTATTTTTGACGGGCTGGATTTTAGTATTTCTTGCTAGCTCTGCCCAAGCTAGTACTTGCGTCTGTGTGGCGACCTCTGGTGGCGGTGATCTTAATATTCGAGCATGTCCTGATACCACCTGTGAACTTCTCGGCGTTGAAAGTCCTGGATCTTGTTTTACATGGAGTCAAACCAGTAATGGATGGCACGAATTTGATTACAATGGCCAAGTCAGTATCAATTTACAGCAGGATCCGAAATTCTGAAAATGATTACCATGGCAATGCTCACTTTATTGTTTAGGTTTTAACACTGTTTTAAAATAAATGGCGTTTATGGCCAAAACAATTATCTATATGTACAGAATGCCTGGGCAAGTGGAGATTACATGTCTGGACCTCAACTGTGTGCTGATGGAGCAGGTAAGGAACGTAAACTTACGTTATTTGGGGGTAAAAGGTTAAAATATTTTAACGTTAATTTTTCATTGATGAAATAATTTATTTTGAAGTAGAATTTTAGAGCTATTTATTTATCGATTAGTAATGTAGTTGAATACTAATTCATATTCTTTCGCTCAGCGACCTGTTTTAATCAGTTATGTGCCAATAACCCTAGCAACGCCGCGAGACGCTGTGATGACTATGGTTGTGGTAACTACTTAGCATCCAGGTATGATGATAATAAGTGATGTTTTACATAATGGATGAACCCAGTAAGAATGAATCTTTTAGGTCAATGAGTAAGAGCTTCATAATTTTAAATAGAATTCCGCCGTATTATGATATTCAGAAATAATACTGTTAGTAGTAGGTAAGACTTAATACAGCCGTAAACATTACAACGAATAACACATAATTCTCGTTGGTTCAAATTGAAAGAGTTTCGATATGGATATATCAATCGTTTTGTTCTTTTTTTATAAAGGGGAGATCGACTTCATTATGGCGTAGACGTGTTGTGTGATGCTGGTGCTGATATCTACGCTCCAATTGATGGAGTAATCAACCTTTCTATTCCTTATGGTGATGGTTCTTGTTGCGATGACGGATTTAATATTCAAGGCTCGGGAGCTTGGTCGGGTATGCTCGGATTTTTTGCACTTTTGCATATCCCCGACACACACACACACACACACACACACACACACACACCACACACACACACACACACACACACACACACACACACACACACACACACACATATATATATATATACACATGCATACACACACACACACACACACACACACACGCACTTTCCCCACATATATACATGCATACACACACGCGCGCGCACACCCCACACACACATATATATATATATATATATATATATATATATATATATACCAGAAGAGAGAGAGAGAGGGACGAGAGAGATAGAGATATAGCATTACATCTTATTAACCCTTTGATGGTTTCAGGTCATTTAATCAAGGTGTTTTATTGTAACTCAGACAATAGTCTGTTTGGTCAACAAGTCAACAGAGGACAAGTGGTGAGATATTTGTAGGACATTTGATATTTGTTCAACCGGTAAAACATTTTAAACTGAAACACACCTGACATATTTTGTCTCAATGATTTACCAACAAACTTATAACTATTATTTTAGATCGCCTATCATATTGGTTTGCACTGCGGTTGTTATGGTTCTGGCATGACGGATCATTCGCACATACAGGATTCATATAATGGAGATTATATCGATCCTTCTGGATGGTTATACTGTTGAAGATGACGTGAAACATCCCACACGGAATGGGGTCTCTTCTAATCCTTTTAGAATTAGCAAAAATCTATCATGTGTAAAATACAAATAAATACTTTTTGGGGAATGGAGGAAGCGTGTTTTTTAGTTCTATGATTAGCGAAGACAAGAAGTAAATGTGTCTGGTAGTCGTCGAGTTACAACCTTGATTGGTTACGACCTTGACCTATCATAAGTTGATCTGGTCGTAAGTCGGCCCATGTTATAACGACCATACGTATATTGTACTGTGTAATGTAGTGTGTGACGTCATCTTTGACAAACACCACCTAGTCCCATAGCTTTGTTTACAAGCGTTCTGAACCTTTGACAGACAAAATGTCAGATTCCCATGAATTTTTTTACCTTCTCAGGGTTATCAAGCACTACAAAAGGTCACAGACAGTATTAATTGCGATAATTAGCTGCAGCAAGTGCAGATGTGCATCTAGAGCAGCTACCGACACCCGGTCGGTCCTCAACAAGAGTTGGATTGGCGTGTATTTGTTTGTGTTGGTATAAGCTTAATTGATAAGTCAACACACTGGGCCTGAATCCGAATATTTCTCTCTTCCTATCACATAACGTCATTTAAAATAAGGTGATATATGTGGATACGCGGGAGTCCGGTGGATCCATGGAGCTTTCCCATATGCAGCCTATACAGGAATGTGCCGCCCTCGGTGGAACACCTACTATTTTGACAGTTTAGTAGTGTCTACAATACATAGCCATAGGAACCCTAAGTAATTTTTCTTGCGAATAATTGAAATTTTACTTATTCATGAATGCATGAACTGATGAATGTCCAATAGTTTTCTTCCAGGATTACCCTATTATCGGTCATACATACTCGTTTTTTATTCAGTTTCTCCATCAAACTGCTAATTCGTTTGGGCTTAGGGTCACCCAGTTTGTCGATTATGGTTGGCATGGTATCGTCTGTGAGCTTGACACTCTTCATGTCATATCCAACTGATCGTGCCGTAGACGGCGAAATATCGAAGATCCGACCTCAAAGTGTCTCCCGCAGAGCTTGCTGTGGAAAGTTGGCTTCCACTGCACTCATGTTTCCCAGCAAATCACGCAAACGAGTCATGTCTTGGGGAAAAATAGCAGATCCATTTACACGATTATGAGTGGAACAATTGGCTATTTTACACGATTAACAACGATAAAATGGAATTCGTAATACAGGTACAACTAACTCACGGCGAGGGTTTGGTGTGTGTTTATCAAAGATGACGTCACGTTCTGAATTTTTCCAAAGAATTTCAGCAAATTAGTTCATACTACAAGGAGACTGAGACTAGTATTTCAGCTGAACGATTGTTTCTTTCCAAAGTATTTATATAATTAACACAATATTTATCAGGGTATAACCCAATGATTGAGCGGACGGATCTTTACAGATGAATGACACAGTTAAGCTTTCATTATTTCTGTTGACTCGTAGGGGATTTTAAAATTAAACTTTTAGCTGAATGTAAATTGATTTTAACGACGATTTTTAAATATTTAACGTAGATAGAAAGGGCAATTTGTATCACCGTTACATTATTAAATACAAAATGTTATTACATTAAAGTATTAACATCCTTGATATTTACATGTAGTAAACATTGGACGAATGGATGATTAAAAAAATTAAACAGTTCACAATCAATACAAGATATCATGCATAAATACAAACGTTACAGTAATAGCAATCACCTATTGAATTATAATCTATATGATCATTGATTTTATCAATTCACAAGGATTCTACGACAAAAAAGTACATTTTAGAATGGAAGTCTGAACTATACAGGCCGGACCATGACCGACATGCAAATCGCAAAATCGCAAAAAGCGTTACTTAGTTTAGTGGCATATATCTATTGGATGAAATCTATGCCATTCCTAGTAAAGGCAAAACTATTATATGGAGATCACACGCCCTTAATGGACTATAAATAAAATCCAAATATAGCTGGTAAATCGCCTAAATACAGCTTTCAGTAAGATATTTATCTGTCAACACACGCGTAAATCGCCATGCAACACAGTGGTTCTTAGACTTCTAACCCGAGACCGTAGTGTGAAATTCAGCCGCATGGTGGCACCAGGGGTAATTGGATAGGTCTGTTGTAAAAGCAATTGTAAAATCATTGTAGAAGCTTGATTAAAACGTTTGGGTTTAGAGTCATTATATAACTTTAGCTGAACCAATGAAAGTCATGTGTAGTTTATTGTCTCAGGTTTACATGAGAATACTTTCAATTGTGAGCATGCGATTTATTTTGCATTTGATACACACACACACACACACACACACACACACACACACACACACACACACACACACACACACATACACACACGCATTTAAATGACTGTAGCAGACACATACGCTCTTAAAGCATGTACTCCTGACTCAGGAATAGAAACACTGCATCGCATCTCGAGCGTTGGCATTGAACACAGCTCGTGTGGTTGGTGTGTTTTATATAACAAGTTTAGTTGTATATATAATTCACCTTAGTTGTTTGTGGGAATAGAATTATCTTTCCTAGGTCCAGTTATGTCCAGTCTGTACTATGACATTCAAGGCTAACTCTAGTCTCCTGGTCATTAATAAAACCCTATATTATAATTATAGTTTGTATAGCAGACATTAGGTCTGATTTGAAAATGTTAATATATAGAACGGCAATTCCGCCATAACGGTCTGCTAAAGCGCCGATGTAAATTGTTATAATAGTGACGAGTAGGTCATAGTATTTATTTGATTTGTATGTTTATGAGGTATTTGACCCTCCAGCAAATATCACAAGCATATTATGCTGCGGTTGAGAAAGTTCCGTTTTCTATGCGTGGAGACCATATTACCCGGTCCCTGCATTCAAGAAAAGTTGATCTAGAGCTGTATAATCCATGTACTATTTGCGTCTTTGGAGGCACGCCGTTTAGGTGTCTGGCCTGGTTATCCAGCATTTAAATGACTGTAGCAGGCACAGGTTGGTTTTGTTGTTCGGGGAGAATCCCCAGGCTGTCGCTTAATCAGCACAGCCTCTATGTTGGAGTGGTTGAGAAACCTCCTCCCCCACCACTCACTGGGGAGCAGTACGGAAAGATTGAGCCGAAATACCCTGAGGGTGGTCACTGCCAGAGTGTTTTACGTCCTCAGGTTTTTTTTTAACGTCCCCCTTTATTTTAAATAATTCAGTGGAGACGGCAGCGCCATTTAACGTGGTCAGCCACCCACGATGTAGTGAGCCGAGAAATTAATCCCTGGAAAAGCTTCGACCTCTTACGGGGTTCGAACCTGTGACCGTTGGCACCAAGTGCCGAGTGCTTAACCGCTAGGCCACCGGAGCTCACTAGCAGGCACAGTACGCTCTTAAAGCATTATAAGTACTCCTGACTCAGGAAAAGAAGCACTGCATCGCATCTCGAGCGGTGGCATTGGACACAGTTCGCGCGGTTGGTGTGTTTTGTATAACAAGTTTACTTGTGTATATAATTCGCCTTGGTTGTATGTGGGAATAGAATTATCTTTCCTAAGTCCAGTTATGTCCAGTTTGTACTATGACATTCAAGATTAGCTCTAATCTGCTTGTCATAAATAACATTTAAGAACTACAATAGTTAGAATAGCATAAATTAGGTCAGGTTTGAAAATGATAACATAGTTCAAACAGTACGGAAGCTATGATGCGCTATTACGGTATGCTTCATGTCAGTCTTTTAATAGCAATTAAGCTAAATAGTTTTAATAGTAGTGGCTTCGTGACGCCTGCCCGTTGTAAAAACTGATCTTTGAAGACGGTAACAATTGGGTTATATAGTTTATATAGTATTGCTTTGAAGAAAGATACAGCAATTGAAAAATAGCTATAAATAGGGCTGCTTAGATAATTAAGCTAAACATTCTCACTACTGCCGTGATCTGACTTCGGTGTTCTACTCCCAAACTCCACGGCTCTAAGTGATTCGTATTTTGATTTTGCTTGGCGGCTTAGCGACTGGTGAGACATTACACATGTCTCAGCAAGAAAAGTCGCCACTTTGGATTCAGTCCCCTGAAGAAACGTCCAGAGTTTGAATTCACGGTTCGAGATTCTCTGTGCCTGTGCCTTATAATACACAGCTAAAACACACACACACACACACACACACACACATACACACACACACGCATATACACATACACATATATACACATACACATACACAAACAAACAAACAAATATAAATGTATCGGTGCTTTACATAATATAGCCTGCGTGTATTTTCTTCACGCCAGTAGGTTAACTCTCGATGTTGTTCCCCAGAGCAAGAGTAGTTGAGCCTTGCTTGCCATTGTTTGATTAGTGGTTGTCTTTAGCCAAAATATAATTTTGACTGGATATTATAGATATATATCGCTTAAATACCGAAACATCCAGATATTTTCTAAATACTGGTATAATAAAGTAAGAGTATTTTATCGAAATCTACAAATATAACATATTTATTTTATATGTGTATACCACGATATTTATTGTATTACTGATTACATGTATATGAATTTAGTGTTATTTGGGTTATACGAACACTGTGATAAACCGAGAGGAATATATATATATATATATATATATATATATATATATATATATATGAATTTAGTGTTATTTGGGTTATACGAACATTGATAACTGAGAGGAATATATATAATATATATATATATATATATATATAATATATATATTTATAATTTACTGTTTATATTTTAAAGTAAGAGAATATATATATATATAAATTAAAATATATACATATTTATGAATTTATGTATATTGTAACATACGAGGAATATATATATATATATATATATTATATATATATATATGAATTTAGTGTTATTTGGGTTATACGAACACTTTATCACTGAGAGTAATATATATAATATATATATATATATATATATATATATATATATATATGAATTTAGTGTTATTTGGGTTATACGAACACTGTGATAAACTGAGAGGAATATATATATATATATATATATATATATATATATATATATAAAATCGGCCGATAAAAATTTAGCAGTTTTGTTTTGTAGTTTCTGGATCCCTTTAATATAACAATATGTAAATCGCAATAACTAATTAAGCATAATGTTTATGTGGTGATTGGCGCATTAAATGGTTAAATTTAAGATTAGGAATATTCTTAAATAATATAAGAATATCCATTAATTATTACTCGTGAATGAAAGAAATAGAATATTCATAAATAGCCATAAGAATATCCATAAATTATTACTTGTGAGCGAGAGAAAGAGCAAAATATTTCACCTGATCAAAACTTTGAAGTGAATTTCCGGTAACAGTTAGTGTGCTCGAAGTCCGGAACATTATGATGTTATGATGTTTTGTTTCCAATATAAATATTTGTTTCGATGTATATTAACATGTATAACTTGTTAATTTCAAATTATTTGACAGTAGTAGCTTACTACCAATCTATCTAGGCGTGGAGTCTAAGGGGACACTTTGAATAAAGAAAACATAGCCACCAGCAAAAATATTACATTAAGTGTTTAAGAGTGACCTGGGTAACTACAAACGTTATATTTAAATAATCGTTCATGATCACATAGATAATTTCAGTTGAGTCGAGATGTTTAGCCTCCGTACTGGTCAGACCTGGGTTATGGGGCGGAGAGACGACCGCCTAGGCAAAACACCCCACAAAAACAGCTATGTGCCGGATTCCAACCCACAACCAAGAGGTTTGAAGCCCAGTGCCATATCACCTGGAATGTCTGAGAGCCCCCACAATAGATAGTTTGAAAACGAGTCGAATATAATTCACTTTAATTAATATCGAATATTTGGTTCTTTTTATTTCGAATACCGAAGTGTTTTTTCCTTGAGTCTGTGAAACATAGAGTCTAGGATCTAAGGATGTGTCACGTGTGTTTTCTTTCCAGCAAACCCATCAGATACATCGCAGAGTAGTGGAATATTTTAAAGAAAAATTAAATTAATGAAAAAAGGAAATAACGGGAAACAATATCATTCTTCATTTGACATAATTTAGTTTTTAATGAAATTATGTGAGCGATATATCGATGATTAAGACATTCATCACGGGGAGCCATTACCTATAAAAATAAGTGTTGTTTTAGCAAACTTATAATCTTTGAACATTTTTCTAATAGAAATACGTTTATTAAGTAAATACGTTATTGGCAAATATGCTATAGCATTAGCGCCTAATTTGAGACGTATATGTATATATTTCTTATCATCATCCTCTCAGTATGTTGGAAACATTGACCTGAAAGAAATCCAGAGCGTGCATCCCTGCGGATTTGATGGCAAACAGGTCCGAACTTCCGGTGAGGGCAAAACTGAAAGCAGACTGCTAAAATCAAGTTTATAATCATTGTGAATCCTTGTTGTATCGTTGGTTGCATAAGTCGCGGAAGTATCACAAATGGCATATATCTTCTTCAGTAAGGAACACATTTAAAATAGCTGTTAAAGCGTTTTGTTGAGGGAAATTAAGGTTAAATATTATTATTATATTTAGCTTTTTCAACAACTTTGGCGTTTGATCGCAACTAGACTAGATATACGGACTTGCATAAAACGACATTTACATATTTGATGGCATATAATATGACAGAAGTAATACAGATTCTCTGCACACACAAAAGTATAATGCACACATCACAATAAATGTCCGTATTCATAGATTCAAAACTCGAAACGCAGCCGCTTCAACGTTGGTTTTTGTCCCTACCGGAAGTCAGCGCTGTTTGGTCATGGTGGCCCATTCAAATGCAACTGAGTGCTCAATCTATAGTTTTCTTTCAGGTCAATGGTTGGAAGCAAAACTTTGTTTACTAATCACATTACGTAAAATATGTCTTATATCATTTATAGCTCGTTAATATTATAGTCCTTTGAAAAATATCGTTGGTTTATATTGCTTTAAAATTTAAAAATAAATAAATGCTAGTTTCTCACTCCTCCATTTTGTATAGGAAAATGTTTATTAGACAAGCGTTCAAGTGCCTACTTGTTCCTATTTGGCCCAGGATTTATCTGTGCTGGAACTTTTATTTATAATATTTTCAAATTGCCTTTTTTTGACGTTTTAATATGAAAATCAAATCTAAAGTTTTGTCATCAAAGCGTCTGAATTATATAAAATGAATAGTACTGTCTGTCAGATATAGTGTCAAATATATTTGTATTTGAAAGCATTTAAATATTTTTGTGAAGTATTTATGTTTGTAATCGAACTTTCCAAAATGAAAAGTATTTGTATTTGAACACTTTCACAAAGTATTTGATTTTTAAATACATTCTCAAATACGTTAAAATCCTTTTTTTAAATTGTTTCAATTATTTATCTTAATAGTTTGGCACGAACATGAATTGTTTTAGGAACCAATTTGCTGATTGAGTTGTACATAATCAACCACGAAGTAAATGTTTTGTTCTCTCTGTGATCTTCGTGAAGTGGAATTAGTGATATCCTTAATGTATTATATATAACTTCTTATAGCCCTTTTCTCAATAAACGGTATGATTATCCACAAATGGATAATATAATTAGAATATAAAGGGATAATATAAAGCAACTTAATTATTAGTAGATTCAATGAACATATCTCATCTTTCCTACAAGATGTTGACCTTCCGGCATATATATATATATATATATATATATATATATATATTCATTTATTGATATATACATACGCCAGTTGATACATTTTGACACTGCTACAGCCCACTGCGTTCTTCAAATATTTGAGATCTATATTCCCAATATTCAATTACATCAAGTATGGCTGGGAATTTCCAGTCTATTGTCTTTCACAAACATCATCTTCTACCCAGATTAGTTCCTATCTGTTAATTTATCATCACGAAGCGACCTCTAGTGGTCTAAAAACTGAAAGCGATGACTATGCCTCTAAACACCGTACCTGCAAGAAGAAGCTAATCAACTGAGCTTCTGGAAGTTCCATATTGAGAAGTTGTCCATCAGACGACACTTTTGTTAGATGTGATTCACATGATTTATAAGCTGGCATGACATATGAAGACATGTACGATGTCATGTGATGATAGGTGTGATGATATGTGATGTTATCATGATTATGCGATAATGTGGGTGATGATATACAATTGCATACCTGATAATGAGCCAATATATGATCTATATGTGGCGTTTTAGCAACAGTTCAGTAAATTTGAAAAGTATTTGTATTTGTACTAGAAATACTTTAAAACTATTTGTAGTTGTATTTAAATACATTTTCATTTGAATGTATTTGTATTTGACCCGATGAAAAGTATTTGTATTTGTATTTAAATACTTTTCAGAGTTTTTAACCCATCTCTGATGTCTGTGGCTACTCGATTTGTGATAATTTAGAAGAACGCAGGTTGTAATTATTGCAGACTAACCGAGATGACGTCAGTGATCACGTGCTTCGCAGGTTGACCAATGAATAATTGTATACCTTCATATTATTTTGACACATTGGTAACTTATAGGACAATCTAAATTTAGGTTCGCCTGCACCAGCAGATGGTCATTTCGTCTTTCGAATTGTTTAACTACTTCAACTACCTCCCGTGTGTTTGAACTTCAGGAGTATAGTAACAGGAGTAAAAGGGGCATCACCAAATGACTTGTTGTGCCGAAGTGTTGTCATAAGCCTTAACAACTCAGCTGATAATTATTGCCTATCAACAAAAGTAAATAATGCTTTCTGATACTAATAAGAAATCATAACCAAGGGACTTTTAAATTTGGCTATATATTCTAATAATAAATAATATATATTATAATTCAAAACACCGGGGTTGGAAACAAATCGTGATTTAAAAAATTATGAAAATAAAGTAATCAAAGGAATTCGATATTTTTATTTAAATCAGATTTTTAAAACATTAATCAGATTTTTTAAATTCTAGCATCAATCATGTCCTTGCATTTCTTTGCCACATTTCTTGCACGTTTCCCGACATCCTGCTTTCACCACAACTTTAGTCTTATCAAAGTATAACCACCCACAGTCCTGTTTTCTGCCAGCCATTGTGAAGCTGACACACACACACACATATATATATATATATATATATATATATATGTACTCTCTTAAAATACCGTAGTCTCAAAATTTGCACAGTTGGGTTTTGTCTCTCGTATGTATTCAACATAAGAAAACTATCAATAGTGAATCTTGTCACTTGTTGAAATTTGGGGTAGAGATCCCTGGCTGTTGCCTATTGGGCACAGCCACCTGGAATTGGCTTCTGAATAGTGAATATATGTGAATGCCCACTTTATATACCTACCTTATAACATCAAGTGACGTTTCAATGATCACCTAAAGGCATAGAAAAAATGTGGCTTCATTTCTCAGATCATTCCCACATTCATCTAATTTACCAAATTGAAACAGCTTGGCTTCACTTGACACCTTATATCAATGATATGGCACCTGGATACCTGTGTGAACTGGTGTCCATTAGAAAGTCATCCCTAAAACTCAGGTCATCCAGTCAGATACTATTGCAGATGCCAGTGTCTCGGCTCAAGTCATATGGTGATTTTACGTTTAGTGTTGCAGCCCCCACGTTGTGGACTAAGTTGCCCGCAGGTAGTAGAAATGTGTTGCCTCTTGAAAATTTTAAATCTGTTCTAAAAACACATCTATTCAATGTCGCTTTCACAGATAAATAATTAATATCTTTTAAATTATTACAGGTTTTTTTACAGACATATTATTCGGGGTATTATTATATTACATATTATTTGTACAGCGCCTTTGAATGGCTCGTGCTAGTAAGGGCGCTTTATTAAATGCACTTTATTATTATTATTATTATTATTATTATTATTATCATTATCATCATCATCATCATCATCATCTTCATTATTCTAGTGTGTTGATCTCCCAAGATCATCCCAGCAATAGATTTGGGAGAATAGTCACTGATTGACATCTAAATAAACTAAATATAACCCCTGTTTACAAGATCGACTATAATGGAATAATACGTAACCAGTGACATATATGTATCATTGTCGTTAATATATATGTTAATAAGGGAAAGAGGGCATCAATAATTAGTTAACATAATTTAAAGCTTTTAATTTAAAAAAGGGAATATTAGAACATTGATGGATAGACGTTTATCTGTTTGTGTTTAGCCATCTCTGTGTATTAGATGTGATAAAATGTATACATTTGTGAGATATATATATATATATATATATATATATATATATATATATATATATATATATACTATTAGTACATGAGTAATCAACAGCTGTGTCTCTGATATCTGATATTGAAATCAAGGATGTGGCCTTCAACTGTAAGGTGAGTTTTCTGCAGATTACAGTCTAGGCAATGTATGACAAATATAATAGTAGCACCTATAAGGGGTTATTATTAGTAGACATGTTCAGTTTATTACATTTTATGTATCTAGGCTGACTTCCCAATAATAATAATAATAATAATAATAATAATAATAATAATAATAATAATAATAATCTTTTGAGAATATAGTCAATTATATGAACATCTCAATTTTTAATCTGACTGTATTTTAAAGTTTCAAACACATACACATACTATACACATACAATACACAGGTCTGTACACTTGAATTTATAAGTAATACGTCTTTTTATATAGCTGAAAATATTAACTCATTTGTATCATTATTTGTGTATCAGATACATTAAAAAGGTAAGCTCTGTTAGTCAGTCCAAATGAGTAGGTTCTAAATGATAAAAATAGCTTACTTAACATATAAACAAGTTTTTTAACCATAAAGGTTTCGGAATAATATCTTCAAATATAACAAATACAACTGTTATAATAATTATTTACAATAACTACAATTTGTAAAACACTTAATGCATAATTCCTATGGTATTGGTGCTTAAATAATCGTGTGTGTGTGTGTGTGTGTGTGTGTGTGTGTATGTGTGTGTGTGTGTGAGAGAAAGTAAATATTTGTAAAACGACTAAAAGAAGCCAAAGTCAGTTTTGGGATCAACAACGCCAGACGATCTACGCCAAGACATATTTCTTAGCATCGTTAAGTAATCCCGTAAATATCATGTTAGCGATATACGAAATATGGAAATTATTTTCAAATAAGATTTCATTGAAATAACAGTCATATGTTTGTGGTAAATATATTTATTACACGCAAACTCAACATAGATTTTACTTTAAACCAATATTGCCCTAGAATAATAGGTTCTTCACCGTGGATATCCTTTTTAGTGAACTTGAATTTAAACGGTCTGTTATTGGAAATGGCAGACATGAGGTAAATGTACAAGAAGTAATTTTATTTTATAAAGGTTTATGGGTTTTTTATACGATCTCTGCCTGGTTCCAATTTTGGTACGTGAGCGAATCGCAACAGAGCGATTTTACTGGGGATCGAATAAATGTGTTAAACGGGTGCGTATTGTACTTGAAAACATACCCAGATTACTAGAATAATCGCTGAATTGTAGTAATGATGATTGTAATATTGTTTTGATGATAGAACTATAAACATTAAAAAAATTAATTCAGTGAACTGAAACAGGTATCAGATTATTAATTATTAGTAGTGGGTCTTTAATCAAGGTGATTTACATCATAAGAGACCTATATTTTTATGATAAATAACTAAATAAGTATTAATCTTCTTATATATGAGTTACGCACAGTTTTATGTATTTTGGTGTCCTCAATTCTAGCACCCTTAAATTTATTACTTTTTATTATATATGTTCGCGTCACACCTTTTTTTAATAAATGAAATGTATTGTGTCGTTGTATATATATATATATATATTTATATATATATATATATATATATATTTATATATATATATATATATACACGATACAGCTATTTGCATGCAGTTTTCACCACTTCTGATAAAAGCATTAATGATGATTGATTAAGGATTCTCGGAACTCACTTATTTTGATAGAAGGCTAATATAGTTAAATTTCAGGGCAGAGGATTGTTATCAGCATATTATCTTATCTATATAGGGTATGGGAAATGGCATTTGGTAGTAAAAGTAGTATATTAACAAATGCTCGCTTGGTTCCTGCATCAGTTATCGGACAATATTGGGGTAAGTTGTGCCTCAATAAACATCTTCTACTTCATCGTTGATACACCATTTAGACTTCTTTAATTTTACGTTACATCTGTGCATCCAAAGTTTATTTGTACAGTTCTGTTAAAATATAAATTTCTGCTAGACTTTCATGTCTTGCAGAAATCTATATTTTGGCCTCATGGGTAGAGCGTGAGGCTATTTACCTATGGCTACGGTCATTCTGTGCGGGAGGTAGCAGGTTCGCGCCTCGGCCGTGGCACTATAACAGGAGGAGTTTTTTCATCCAGTCAAGCAGTGAGCTCCGGTGGCCTAGTGGTTAAGCACCCAGCACTTCGTGCCAACGGTCTCAGGTTCGAACCCCGCAAGAGGTCGAAACTTTTCCAGGGATTAATTTCTCGGCTCACTACATCGTGGGTGGCTGACCACGTTAAATGGCGCTGCCGTCTCCTCTGAATTATTTAAAATAAAGGGGGACGTTAAAAACCCCCCTGAGGACGTAAAACACTCTGGCAGTGACCACACTCAGGGTATTTCGGCTCCATCTTTCCGTACTGCTCCCCTGTGAGTGGTGGGGGAGGGGGTTTCGCAACCACTCGAACATAGAGGCTGTGCTGATTAAGCGACAGCCTGGGGATTCTCCCCGAACAACAAAACCTAAACCTATCCAGCCAAGCAACTGGCAAGGTTTTCTCCACCAAATATAGCATATATTCCAAATTTATTTAGATTTAGTCACCGTGGGGAAGCTGTAAATTACAGACCATATACGTCTCCCTCATTTGAGGTTGCCAGCCACGTTAAAAACGGCCATTATTATTATTATTATATTATTATAGAAGACTATCAAGGTTTCATTTAATTGACATCTTGATTCAGGATATAAAAGAGCATGAAGGTGTTACTGACTGCCTGGATTTTGGCCGTTATAGCCAGCGCTGCCGAGGCTAGAACTTGCGTCTGCGTGGCGACATCTGGTGGAGGTGATCTTAATATCCGGGCATGTTCTGATACCACGTGTCAAGTTTTAGGCGTGGAGAGTCCCGGATCTTGTTTTAATTGGATCCAAACCAGTAATGGATGGCACGAATTTAACTACAATGGCCAGGTCAGTATCTGAAGGCATCAACTTACGAGTAGATGCAGTATTTGGTATATAATTAGTTGAAACAGATACAATGCGCATTCTGCTTTCACTAAAATCGTATTTCCTGTAAATGAAAACAAGGCTTGGCTATTATTGCATAAAATATACTGATATGAACAATATTTCCACAAATACTATAGAGTGGCTGGGCTAATGCAGATTATATGTCTGGTCCGCAACTGTGTGCTGATGGAGGATGTAAGTAATGTAAATGAATTTGAACTGAAGTGATACGAGAAAGTCAAACAAACAGTACAAAATATTCTATATGAAGTTTAATGGTTTGTATTTATATAATCCATGAAATGTAAGATGATTTTTTTCCGTTTCGCCATGTGTAGCAAACTGCTACAATCAGCTATGTCAAGGTAACTCGGGCAACACGGCAAGACGATGTGATAGTTATGGTTGTGGTAATTACTTGGCATCCAGGTAAATTATACCTATAAACAACAACACCAAAACAAATACTACTACTACTACTAATAAATAATAATAATAATATTAATATTAATAATAGAAAAACTAAATTAACTAAATTAAATTATATTCCTAAAATTATCTGTTTCATAAATATTGTTAGGTATTTCACTACGACTGGTATTATTATTATTATTATTATTATTATTAATCTTTAGAGGCTCTCGTACTCATAACGGCGTAGACGTGTTGTGTGATGCTGGTGCTGATATCTACGCTCCAATTGATGGAGTAATCAACCTTTCTATTCCTTATGGTGATGGTTCTTGTTGCGATGACGGATTTAATATTCAAGGCTCGGGAGCTTGGTCAGGTAAAATTACGAATAGGCGTCCTTTATAGCTTCCGATGATGCAAATATTCGACGTTTTAACTCCGACGTAGGTTAGATAATAGTCTGAAAAAAGGGTAATATCCGTTCAATGCTTAGTTGATATTTGCGTATCCTCTGCGAGTTCCTTTCTATGCCGAAATGTCATCAAGCCTTGCTGACATACACAGCTGATATTGTATACGTTTTAAGGTCACCTGATAAAGGTATTTTACTGCGACTCTGACAACAGCTTGTTTGGTCAGCAAGTTCACAGAGGTCAAGTGGTAAGTCCAAGATGCTACTAAGATCAGATTGTTTTAGACCGTCTCTTGTTTGTTTTATTTATTAATATTTCGTCCGAATATCAACGCAACATAATCTTAATTTTATTTGACAGATTGCACACCATATCGGTTTACATTGTGGTTGCTATAACTCCGGCATGACGGACCATTCGCACATACAGGATTCTTATAACGGGAATTATATTGATCCCTCCGGATGGCTGTACTGTTGAAGACGCGAGCCGTACTTTGTGGATACAAGTTATCTGTAATCACCCGACTAACTTTATGCTGCCGAACACGTGCGATATGTTGATACAATATATAACTTAGACTGAAGGAATAAATGCTGGTATTAGAAATTTAAAAAAGCTGTTTTACAACTGGATACCTGGGGAATAAAAGGGAAAACATGTGTATGAATGGCAGTGAGCGACGGCTTGAAAATGGACCCGAATGACCATTATGACCAAAAATGGAAGGTGCATTACCTAAACATTATGATGGTAGGAAATCACGAAAGAAACATCAGCGACATTAAAAAACATGGGTAATGTGAAAATCAATATGTTTAAACGTTATGATAATGAATGATGCTCTCAACGAGATATACTGAAACGATGTTTGTTTACAGTATCAGAAAATAATTACTGGAAGTTTGGAAATAAAATGTTACCATTGCTGAACGTAGTAAAATATTCTATTAATCTTTCGGTGTATATGGGATTAATTGAGAACGAAACTAAATCCCTTAGAATGATAAACAAAGCATATATAGGACTTCTAAAAGTTTAATAAACGTTAATTGTTGAAAGAATAAATTAGTTTCTGTGTCAGTTTGGAAGAATAAGTTTCAGTTGGAATTGTGATGTGGACGATCATATAACAACAACAATAATAATAATAACAACAACGACAATGACAATGTGTGATTCAAATGTGCTCTTCTGGAGTACATCATATATTGAAAACGAACATGAATATATTAAATATACATGACCACGATATACAATATACATTCACCACGTTTAGGCCTGCACGCGTTAACTGAACTAAACGGGTCGATAATTACAATTTATTCCGGCTAATTAACACCGAAGGAGTATGGAACGGGGTAAGATCAAGACGACAACTCCCCGCCCATTAGCAATAAGAACAAACTGAAGACGTTGTTAAAAACACTTCCAACTTTCGTCAGTTATATTTCCAAGATCAATTCTAACCTCAGCCTGTTCTAGATGGATATCGATTGTATAATTGGTGAGCCCCGTCCAGCCTATGACGTGTACAGCGCGTGTTTATTGCCGGTTAGCCGACGTTATTCGGTGGATGCACACACACACACATACACACACCGCCAACAGCACGATTCGTGGGTCTCTTATAGGCAACACCGTGACAAAGACGGAGAGGTGTGTTAGCTGTTGGCGTAGGGGGAGGGGGGGGGTGTACTAACCGGCCAGGTTCTTCGTTCTGGTTCGTTTGTCGCTAATGAATCAGTCAGTATGTGTTTGTAGGCGGTGGTATGTTCTCCAGCAGACACACACACACGCACGCTCACGCGGACAGACGGACAGACAGACACACACACACACACACGCATACATACATACATACAAAAACACACGGACCGGGTCGCTCGCTTAAAGGTGGTAAACGCCGTAAAACGCCCAGGAAATAGGCGTGTAGCTCCGAAAACGGACAAACGAAACGTAAAACTGCGGTCCACTCGGTCGACACTCCGCTATCTGACCGGATCACGTCGTCCAGCCAGACACAGAGAGAAGTATTGTGACGGGTCTTCTCGTCCAGTTCTTCTCCGAAAAGGCGAAGAAACCGAACGGAGGACGAAGCGAATTGGCCTCGCAGCTGTCGAAGCCGACGGCCTGCCCGCTGTAATAGGGCCGTATGTTATTGCGGTACTGTAGGTTATCGCTATCGGCTGGCCCGGTAGGAGTCGACGCGAATTGCTCTGCGTCGTCGCCTCGTATTGATGTGCGAAGATTTACCGGCCACGGTTTACGGCTGTTCGTGTACCCATCGATGCGACGTCCGGGCTAGCGGCCCCTAACGAAACCGATCGGCGATGGACTCCGGCTACGGAGCTCCGATCCAGTGGACCGAGCAGGCTGTCCACTTGAGGGATTTCGCTGCCAAACACTCGATACCGAACGCCATCAAGGTGACCAAGGGCCAGTATCGGAACATCGGCGTCTCGAAGTCCGTACACAGCGAGCTCTACCTGCACAGCATCCACACGACGAACAAAGTGCTGGCCGAGGCTATCCGACTGAAGGAAGGCAAGACCAAAATGACGGTATCCGAGCAGAAATATTCGCTGCCGATGTCGTACAAGGGATGGTTCGAGCTTCTGTCGCAGGATGGCAAGTCGGTGAAGGCGATCCAGAACGTTCAGGAGTTGGCGCGGTTCTTCCCACCGACCTGCCTCGTCCGGGAAAACATCAAAGGATTCGTGGGCAACGGCGGAGCGGACATAAGCCCGGAACGAACCAGGATGGTAGCTGCCGGCGAGGTGTTGTCGCTTGTCTCCGAATTATGGGTGCCTTTTCCGATGGGAAAGGGAATGGCCAAGCGCCGGGTACTAAAGTGTAAAGATTCGAAAGGAATTTTTTTATTCTTCGGCTTGGAGCAGAAGGGAATATTCAGCCCAGTCGCTGGCCAAACCAATATATCCGGAGTACACAGTATTAGGGGATTGATGGATAAATTTCGACTGCCGCTGTTGGTACGTCTTGTACACGGTGTCATTCCTAGCAAGATGGAAAGGGGTTTCAATGGGATCTTCCGTCTGGTCAACGTCTATTCGGACGAGAACGCCTTCGTCTGTCCATTAAGGAAGGATGCGAAAATGGTGCCCATCTCGACGCGTGAACCCCTAAAAGTAGTGACGGCACAGGATTACAAAGCTGTATTGAAACAAGAAGAGCTACGCGCGATCCAGAAGAAGTGCATTGACATGCTCGATAGTTACATGAACAGCATCCACATACTAATATCGATGCCGGACATTTCGATGATTAAAGGCAAGGAGGATTTTAAGCCCAAAAATAATGCCATCGTTACTGAACCTATCTCGAATCCGGACTGTTCTAGGGTGGTGGCGCCCCCACCGAAAATATCGAAGGACGAAGAGGATCTTCTGTTTGAGGAAATCGATGGAATCTATCAGTACGTAAGGGAGGGAGGACTGCCGCCGAAACCGAAAGCTCTACAGAGGAGAGTGCAGCCGAATGAGTTAAATCAAGCTCCGAAGAAACATAGCCACAAATCTGGACATCAATCAAAAACGAAAGCAGCTGAATTTAGAGCAAGTCCTCAGGAAAACGACGATGACCCAATGATGGAAATCAAGATGAAACAGTTGGATCTGTTGGATGAAGATGACGACGACAACGGGACTACTCTCAGGAGGCAGGATGGCTACAGTTGGGAAGAACCTATATATGAACCTCTGGAAAAAATAAGAGAGCAAAAGAGGAAGCTGGAATTGAGAAAAAGCCAGGATGACATAGGTGCTGCCGTTTTGTTGTCTGGATTTGACACTCCACCCGGCGGTTCTTTATGCAAGGATGACCTGACCAAGGGACCGGATGATGCGGTTAAAAGTCCCTCGTACCCATCAAGGCGTGTTTCGACAAGTCTGGGGGATATTGGGGTTCCTGTGGCTAATTTGAGACAGGTCATGCGAAGCAACAGCTGCAACCCGGACAATCTGCGACCAAAATCTTTGGCCATCAAGGACGACTACGTCGCCGAGGATATCAAACCGGTCCCGCCACCAATTCCTCCAAAGCGATACACCAGCTGCCCAAACGACGTTCCCAGAAAGACCAGTTTAGATACGCCACGTCTAACAGCAACTCGCGGCAAACAATCGGCGGGTCTTTTTCCAAACCATAGGAAATCTCTGTCTCCGACATCACAAACGACGCAGTCTCCATTAAGCGGCGGACACCCGATCTCATTGGCATCTTGTTCGAAATATCTATCGGAAGGCAGCGTTCACGCATCGAATACTAACCTCTCTCCGACCCAGCCACCTTACATCGCCGTGGCCAGGGTTCCCGATTATCACCACGAACCTAGCAAGGCAGCAGTATTGGCCAATCCAGATATTTATACAAAACAACCGACTAGCATGCACAATGGACACAAATTGCACAGTATGTATCTATGATTGATGCTTTAGTGATATGTTCTACGACGTTTATATTGATTGTGATAATGGCGGTGAGTGTGGCGTTGATGTATCTGTGTGCGTGCGTGCGTGCGTGCGCGCGTTTCTAGTTTTTTGTCTGGCCAACGAATATGGTTATAATTGGAGAAAAAAGTCATTCGGGGAGGTGATTGGTGACCCACGAAGAGCGTCGGAGCAATTCGTCATTGCGATCAATGTCATGTTGTTGTGATGAGCACTGCTTGAGCGGTCGGTTGTCCGTACACCTGTCCACTGACCTCGTGTGCGTTAGTGTACCTCGGAGGTGATGTCATTCCGGGCAAATATATCACCAGGCAGTGTCAGCCTCTCTCCAGGTGAACCTTACTTACTTACATATATTGACTGACTGTGATGTAATATACAGCACATATCATACAGGTACCGAATACAGAATGATTTATTTAGTGGGAAGTCCAGATGCAAGATGTTGTACACTGACTGATACAGGTGATATGAATAAAACCTTTTTCCACAATATGCTAAGATCATTAATCTCATTTCAGGTTCTTTTCTTTTTGTGATTCGGTTGGTTAATTTTTAATAGTTTTACCCATCAGCTGGTCGCTACATAAAACATTGTGTTACCTTTTATGTCGATCTGTAGAGTGATATGTATAGGATCAGTCATCGGATTGGGCGAGCAGAGAACCTCGTGGGACTTACACCAAGACACACACACACACACACCGCAGTGCGTTCGTGCGTGCGTCCCACTGTGGTTCATTTACACCGGTATTTCCACCCTGCTAGGGATGTTTTTCATTAAGAATTTGTTCTAGGACACTGAATGACCTAAGTTGACCTGATGTGTCAGCAACATTCATCCATCCATTAAGAATTTTATATTCTACTAGAATACTAGGCTAGACCCAGAAATTTTAATCTATGTACTCTTACCACAATGTGTGATATAAATACAGTGTTTACTGCTAAATAATTTTTTCCCTGCTATCTATCTTTATTTAATTTTATTATTGTGTATTTCAATTCAGATTGAATTAATAATTTTTCGCTTTCAACAAAGACATAACAAAATGTAGGAGAGCAAAAATTCCTATTAGTATTAATCACCGCGCACTGAATCCAGAATGGCAAAAGTTTAATCATACAACCCACTTGAGCAAATGTTAGGCCTCACTATTACAACAGTCTTTACCTGAGTTATGGTCAGATGTTCGTGTTGTGTGGATCATAGAAGCTATGTCTCTTAAGAGTATTGAAGTCCCTAGCTATACAAATATTGCCTGTGCATACAACTCGATGATGATATCACGCCGACTTACGTTTTCTCTCATTTTTATTGGACTTCATCCAGGACCAGTCTGTGTTTGTTTTGTTATTTTAGGGCAGTGCTTTATTTCATTTCAGTCAAAACTGTCATACGTGATGAGTTTTTTTTGCTTTAGACTAGACATAAGAGAGCCATTGGTGTCTTGCAGTTGGAATATTTTATGTTAGCGGCGTTTCATGACATTACAAACTTTAATGAAATAAAATGGCGTCTGTTACTATATACATACCAGAGAACATTTGTTGATATTTAAACAACCACCACGTCTCTCTGAATCCAACCATTAGCAGCATCCATGCAATGAACATAACCAAATGTAGTTAATTGAATAGACATAAAGAAAACAATGTGCATCTGTGTCATTAAAATTTGATTATGGACACTTAATGAATGATGACCTGCAACATAACAATACATATATCATTGCTTAGCTTAATAATAATAATAAAAATAATAAGAACAGTCATGTAGCTTTTTAACGTTTTTTTTTTTTTATTCTGTTGTTTACCATCTTAAACCAGTTCACATTATATTTGATTTAATATGTAGGATAATTATGTGTGTGGATCAGATGTTTTAAATAAATGATTTGATGTTCTCCTACAGTTCATAGACTATCCAGGATTTAGTTTTTGCGTTATCTTCTCTCAGGGCCTACTAATGTTATACTTCACCGACTCGTCAGCGCAGATAAGTAATTACGGTCTGTTTATTGCCATAAAGAAAAGGAAATATTTTAGTGTCATGCAGTTATTATCTTAAATAATCGTCTAACCTACGACATACTGTGCCAACTGTTCTTAACGAGTAAGCTTAGTATTACCTTCCTTCAAAGGTCCAAAACAGTAATTCTTAACTGTGTAGCAAAAACGATGCAATACCTTAAGGTGCCTTCCAAAAACCGCTCTGTATTTATCGTTGCTTACTCTGTTATGGTATTAGTTTTATTAAAATAAATATTTTTACAGATATACTTAATTGTATCAATTGTATCTTGCCTTCTTGATAAACATATTTTTTCTAGTTACGTCTTCACTAGTTGAGCAATGTTTATGTGGTATAGTTTGCTGTGGACAGTGACTAAGCATTATGAAATCACGTCTAGGTGGTAAGGACATAATGCAGCTTTTGAACTGAAATTGCTAGGTATTTGAATGTAATAATAAATACATTATAAAGCATTGTTATTGTATTGTGACTTGTGTTCTGATTTTTGTATGGTATATATGTCTCTCTCTCTCTCTCTCTCTCTCTCTCTGTGTGTGTGTGTGTGTGTACGCGTGCACTCACACTGCCTGCACCTTTACAGACAGTAGTATTACACACGCGCCTGCGCACGCACACACACATATATGGTAGCTCAATAATAAAAATAAGTGTAACAAAAAGATAGACTCAGCCACTCAAACCAGTTAAGGAGGTTTTCACTTTTGACTAGTCTATGTTCTATCGACGCCAAGTTTTGTTTCAATTAAAAGGTCCGCGAAGGGGAGCACGTTTTAGAATCATTCGGGTGTGGACTGTTCTGCATTTCGAAATCACTGGCCGAACATCCAGGCATTACTTCTTCATGGTTGAGGGCTACCATGTTAAGGAGAGTGATCGAATATCGTAGATGGATATGTCTTGAATATATATAGCGATTTGGGCCCGGAAGAAAATCGCATACCGTCAACGCCTAGAAACACGTTTAAACCAACAGTAAAGGTACCCTTTAATTTTAGCTGGTAGATCGTTAGCATCGACACGACGTATTCCCAATTGTTTGTTCGCCCGGGGCCTCCCACATATACAGCCGTAGTTCGAGCTTTAACACCCAGAGAACCACCCAATAAACGCGGGTATTTCTCGGATTCGAACATTGAATTAAGTAGTTTATTGTACTGTACCGAAGTGAGATGATTTTATTCGCCTTGATTGATATTTAGCACCATATAAATAAGGTACCTGAATATACACTGATGCTGTAGTTTATGTGCTGTTCTAGATTAAATCCATTGGGTTGTAAAATTTCACTGTTTTTAATCCTTTATCAGCGTATGGATCACAGCCATTGTTAATAGTTGGTCGTTACTCTCTATCTATCTATCTATCTATCTCTACCTATATATATATATATATATATATATATGTGTGTGTGTGTGTTTGTGAACTTCTCCCCCATGCCGACTTGTACGTCAGGAAAAGGTAGTTGAGTAGGTTCACATGACGAAAGAAAAGTGGCACGCAAAGAGAAAATGAACGCTCCATGCAATAAGTTCACTGTTAAAAAAAAACTTGGTAAGAGACACCTTTCCTCACGTTATCGTTACTAAAAATTTCATTTAATTGCCTGGTTTTGTGATTTGTTATGAACATTATGTTCTTGGTGTAATTTGTTATAGCTGAACTCTCTCTCTCTCTCTCTATCTCTCTCTCTCTCTCTCTCTCTCTATATATATATATATATATCGTGCAGAATCTTTCAAATGTATAACATACAGCTTCTAGCCAAAGAAAGATTTATACAACCAGACGAGACATTATATCGGATCGGTACGATTGTGTCATTCATTTTCTGTAACAGGTATTTTAGAAAGCTAGCAGACTTAACAACACAGCATAGATATGTTCTGTTTATAACAAACGTCGGCTGTGTTTTGGTTACCTACAAAAATGTCGTTCTGTCTAAAACAAGCCATTATCGTAGTTAGAAACGTTAAACATTAAATGATGCGGATAAACAACTGGACTCCGAGTTATTTTTAACAGACGATTTGGTGTAAAGCGATTCTTTGTGTTCGTTGTTTCTTCGGTAACGGATGGCGTAAAAGTTACACTTGCCGCAAAACTATGTCAGAAATGCTTTGAACTCATCACCACGTTTAAATTTCGAGACTTAGCTTCAAATTATATATATTATTTATTTGGGGTGTGGTGGATTTGTTTTTAATTAAGTAGGCTTTAATTTGGCTCATGGACTTATAACTGTAACCAAACATTACAGCCTACGTGAACAAAGCAATGATCGGAGTAACAACGTCAAAAGCTTTATGCAGATCTAAAAAAACGTAAACATTCTAGATGAGGTAGTGTAGACACGGCGTAGCGTACAATTATACGTATATAGATTGCAGGTAGAGTGACATTACTTCATTGTTATACGCCTGTATTTGTATGGTTGACACCTTAAGTAAGCGACCTGTGTACCGCAGGGTCACAGCGTGTGGCGTCTCCAAACAATGAATGCGAACCAAACACATTATCAGCCAAACATTCTAGTGACGTCAAACAACAAGTTTAATAGACCATAATAGCACGATGTTGTAAGTGGAATATATCTAGACAGCCGGCCGGCAAACTGGAATGACAAACCGACAAAACTATTTAGAGCCACGACAAAGTTGTGGTTCTTATACAAGAAACATATACTTTTATTCTCGCCAACAGTGTTTTAAACCGCACGTCGAAATTTGCGCTCTGCACGAAAAAAATGTGCACGTGTTTGTGTGTATGCTCTTATATATATAGATATGATAACACTGATCCAGGGCGCCTTCGTGGTCTAGCGGTAGCGCGCTGGACCACAGATCACTACCACTCGTGTTCGTATAAAATGATGACGATCTGAAGGGTGTTACATCTTTGACTACGCTTCATTACCTTTGGAGGTCGCTTGGCCCACTTTACCTACCATGTCCACAACAGTGGCCGTAAAACATAACACTGGTCCAGAACACTAAGATCCAAATATCCAGAAAACATATACTTTCAACAAATTCATGAATTCACAAATCTACACATATATGTGTGTGTGTGTGGACATCAGCCGTTCTCGCATATTTATATTATTTCCATACAATCCACTAGACGAGCTCTTTGTTTTCAGTTGTAATTTATCATCGGAGAGTTATGTTTTTGTTTTGTTTTCCTGGGTGGCTCATCCGTCAAAAGCCAAAAGAAAGAAGAAGAGAAAAAAAACTCCGCCCACCAGTCAATGTCCCAGGCAAGTTATATGTGGGCACTTCATATTATTTGGCACGCATATTAATATTCAACATAAATAAGTCGTATAAAGGCGTAAAATGGTGAAATCCAGTTTACTCCAGTATTTACCGACTTCAGTTAAACTGCATGAGCCGTTTTCTCATTTATACCTTCAATCGTACGAATCGTGTCTCATCTGATTGTCGTTATCCGTGTTGTGACATCACGATCATGATCAACATTATCATGATCACAGTCAATATTGTCACCAGCTATATAAATGATTGGTTTGTTTACTCTCGGCGCAGGTGACGCTGAATACGCATGTTACCGATGATGATGATGATGTTTGATGTTTTACGGTCACTTCTTGGCACATGGCAGGCTAAGTGGGCCGAGTGACGTCCAAAGCGAAGTAATGAAGCGAAGCCAAGGATGAAACACCCTTCAGATATGGACAATCCGAGATTCGAACTCAGGTGGTAGTGGTGATATGTGGCCCAACGCGCTACTAACTAGACCGCGGAGGAGTGGCCTCTCCTGAGGGAAACCTATACCACAAACACACAGACAGGAGACGGATTTCAGTTTGTTCAGAAACAGAGTCACACAGCCTGAGTATCAATGGTTAACAAATATTTGCCTCTGCTGAACTGAAGAGACTACCTTCCGGTATATATACGGAGTGGACGAATAAATAGTTTCTCAACTCGCCAACGCACGCCATGCATCGATTCATTTCCACACTCGGCAATCGCGACACGACCTGTTTACAGACTTTCTGAAAAATTGTATTGTTATATTGTGATGATCAAAACAAGATCTCGAGCTACCGCGCATAGACGGCAGTGTCCAGCCGTTGTAAGGATTAAGGTCAAATTCAAGGAAGCCGTCACGCGCCGTAACACGAACCAGATACTTCTAAGATGGTAATTAGTAGTGACAAACACGTGCTATTGTATGCCAGGTCAAGAACTGGCCTTCGGATTTGGGGGGTGTGGGGGGGGGCCGTGATCTAAGGACCTTTTCCTATTATTAACTCGCTGCTAGTTTCTCCGGTGTACAGTCTTAAAATGAACGCGCACCCCTCGGGTACCTTCTTCTATCCAATCTCTACAATAATGTCTTCAACAAATATCAGTAACCCGAGTTTTAAGCTCCGGTACCATTCAGCGACAACGGCCTGTTTCGTCGATGAAGATTACGCATTAATTGTTGTAAACATCGCTGTTTAGCCAACCAGTGCTGTTTTAGTTCTTGTATAAATGTAAATGTTGCTGTTTTACTGGCCACTTTTGTGCACAAGGTAGAGGCTAAATGAGCCCAGCGACCGGCAAAGAGGCGAAGCGAAAGATGAAACACCCTTCTGAGGGTTTGAACCCAGGTGCTATAGATCTGTGGCCAACCGCGCTACCAATTAAGCCATGGATGTCTTATTTTTCCCACAACAACACAAATAATCATTTAGCGAAACACTTTATAATAAAATTGAACCAAAAGTGAGGTCCTGAAAAAGACAAGAACAAGGTTGTTCTTTGATGAGTGGTTTGAGGATGTTTTGTCGATTTGAGAATATTCAGGGAGATTAAAAAATTTCCGTTAGATACAAGTTATTTGCCCCTCTTTTGACACTTTTCTACCAACCGTCAAATGTTACTGAGACAAAACAAAACAATAATTTACTATTAAAAAATGGCTTTTAGATATTTGTGAGGTGAATTGTCAGCGTATAAACACTACCCGCCTCCATCGACTTGCTAATCCGTGATAAAAGTGTTCGTGAACACGTTTTTTCGTGAAATAAGAAAACCAGCAATTCATCCGAAGGAGTCGTCATCACGTCAGAGCTGGGCACCGCTTGGTTGCTCCGGGTGTGGAACACCTCTGACTTGAAGTGGCGTTGGTTGGTTCACTAGAAAGCCATCTGTGACGGAGTTGAATCCAAAATTACGTCGTACATCTGTCGCAGATAAATAGTTAATGGCAATAATTACTCAAGCACAGTGAGTGAATCCATTAGTTGTTAATTGTGCATGGACGGACTTGCTCGTGTCGACTAATTCGGGGCGGAAAGTCCCCGACTGATGACTCTCTGTGTTTGTGTGCGTATGTTATGGGACAGTGTTTGTGTCGTACTGATAATATAACTAGTTCTCGTGAACAGAAATACCAATATGAACCCAGTATGTAATTGTCTCATTAAACTACACATATAGATCTCAGTTGGCTAGATACCAGCACCCGATATAACACCGAAACAAAGTTTTAGTAAATATTTCATACTTTTGCCCAACTGGTTCAATTTTCGTACACAACCCCAGGCATTAAACCTCCCCCCGCCGCCGATAACATCTTAATTTAAATGGCTGAAATAAGCAATAGTAACAACAACAACAAACACACACACACACACATATATATATATATATATAATGGGATTTGCAATCTATTTAAGAAGTCAGTTACCGGTGTTATGAAGCCAACTAATAGTGTGCACAAGTAAACTGTGGAGATACATCACGGTACGATTTGTGTTATCGTTGCGTGGAAAACACTGTCGGGACATCATTTAAAAGGAGCTGAATGCCGGCAATGTATCAGCTACCCGTGTCTGAGTCAGTCTGATTCTACATAGATAACCTTGTCTGTCAGGTTTATATTTTCAGTTTACACATAATGGCTCGCACTGTCTCTGATGAATGCTTCACGGATGAATATAGAAACGGGTTTGCGTCGGGTCGTCGAGAAGCTATAGCTAGGTAGGATATTGCAAATAGAGCAACGAGACCATTCTTGATTAGGGTAGTGGATCGGGTACAAGACGTTAACCGCATTTAACTTCACAGACAAACAGCTCGCTACTGTAATTATTGTTTTAATGGAAAATTGTTTTAACTCGAAGTAGATTTTTAATATAGTTTTGCTATAAAACCAGCATAGTATTGTATCTTTATAAATTTGTCACGAATGTTTTTAATGTTATGTTGGGGGGGGGGGGGGTTATTATATAAGCAATGCTTCAAGCATCCTTCTTTTTAACATTCTGCGTTTGCTTTCATTAAAATGATGTTTTTTAATGTTGAAATAAACAATTTGAACTGAAAAAATTAATAATTGAATCTATCTACAAGTGCTAAATGGTACTATCGGTAAGACACCGTTGCAATATTAGTAATCTGATTTGTTTCTCAGTGATTGCATACTCAATTAAGGGATAAACAGGTAAGATGTCCATATATATTATTAAAAAATTAAAATAAACACTTCTAGGTAAGACCTAGCCACTATTAAAGTAGCCTGTTAGTTAGCGTATGTGTGTGTGGGGTGTCACTTCAGTTTTAAAGGGTAATTTAATTAATTGTAGGGAAGGAAGACGCATATCGACTTAGGTCACTATTATAGAGTACCGCGCGTACCTAATTACTTTAACTCGTAACGCACGATAACAACAACTCATCACCCCCCCCCACACCGAATTGTTTATGGGGTGGCCCCATTGACCTAAATATAACATTTCTTTCACGTCAATGGGTGGCCCACATTACGCAGCACTTTAGATTTACCCTCGCCCCCCCACACTGCGCCGTCACATTTCAATAATAAGCCAGCAGTATTTAATGAAAATAGAGTGGCAGTTAATAGACAACTGAGTGTACATAAGTTTTTTTTTAACGAAGACTATCGATTGCAACTCTAATTTCTCGGAACCAGCATTAATCAGGAAACCACCCGTAACTCTAGTAAATTGATACCTTACAGATAATAATTTGGTTGCATAATTAAGATTTAATACGAAACTTAATAAATAGCTAACCTAAATCCATGTTTGTATTACCTTTAAATTGGGTTGATACACAGTTATTATTAACAAGAAGCCAGTGAAAGCTTTAGATTAACCAATAACGAGCAGCCTTACGACTATTTTGCTGGATAGCTTTTCATTAACTCCCCTTGATGTTCCGCCTCGGTGACCCCAATTAGTGTGATCGAGCATTCAATATTCTTTATATTCATCAATATTCTTTTCAATCCACAAGAATAACGTACACCAAAAGAGTCCTTAGTGCCTATACAATTTTTATGTTATATGAGAAAATGCATTCATTTTTCACAGCGATCTAGCATAAAACTGGACCGCATTTATATGTTTTGTAACAAGTGCCCAGCCTAAAATCTGCCCATACATACTTGCCATATACGATCCCCACGAAGGGAATTCAATATTTTTTTAATAATAAATTAGTTCTGATAGATTGCTCTTGTGTTCCTAGCTCTATTAATGCTGTACAAGCAGTATTTTATAACGCAGCCTAATTATTGTAAACAAAACAAAACACTGAAGCTATAATTTATTTATATCAACACTACAGACCCATAACTACACTGCAAATTAAATATCAGTCCCAATTTTCTGGCCCGGGGGAATTTTTTTCTTAAAATTTGAAAAACCAAAAACCAAAAATTTTGTTTTTTGCTTTTTTATAAAAAAAAATTTTTTTTAAAAACCCTTGGAAAACCCCCCAACAATATTGACTAATGTCTGTACCAGACAATGGGGTCAATTCAATTCCGGAATTGATTATTTAAAAAAAATGGAATTGGAATTGAAGTTTCCTACAAAAAATTAAATCCAGAAATTAATTTACCATTGTTAAAACGTTAACACTTACATGTGGTGTTACCAATATACTGGAACCATAATGATCCAGATCTTTGGTTCCTTTATATATATATATATATATAGCTTGCTTGTAGTTTGGGAAGTATCCCCAGGTTTTGGTTTGGTTTTGTTGTTCGGGGAGAATCCCCAGGCTGTCGCTTAATCAGCACAGCCTCTATGTTGGAGTGGTTGAGAAATCTCCTCCCCCACCACTCACAGGGGAGCAGTACGGAAAGATGGAGCGAAATACCCCGAGGGTGGTCACTGCCAGAGTGTTTTACATCCTCAGGATTTTTTTTAACGTCACCCTTTATTTTAAATAAGTCAGTGGAGACGGCAGCGCCATTTAACGTGGTCAGCCACCCATGATGTAGTGAGCCAAGAAATTAATCCCTGGAAAAGTTTCGACCTCTTACGGGGTTCGAACCTGCGACCGTTGGCACCAAGTGCTCAGAGTACCTACTCATCATAAAAAGTATTAGGTTAAAAGAGTTGGAAAAAAATGGAATTGGAAAATTTGGAATTGATAAATTTGATGTGGAATTGACCAAATGGAATTGACCCCATGTCTGGTCTGTACACAGATAAATAACTGTAAACAAGTGTCCAGTCTTAACTGAGTTAGAAATGTTTACAAGCAAATTAAGGCCAACCGCACCCAAGATTCAAAATAATTAACACACAACAGGATGACCTTTATCTGTATATGATTTTTATACATGGATGGCAGACGTTTTATGTTTGCAGTGTTTTAACATTGTGACAGGTGCAACACGTCAGTTAGATGGAAGAAAAATGTAATAAATGCTAGGGTAAAAGAAAATCAAGACATCGTTTTCCTCGAAATGTTCTATAAAACAATTCTTGGTACTATTAAGACAGTGGTGCATAAAAATGTATCCTGTAGGAGAGTGAGAAAACATGGATGGATTTAAATAAGCATATACAATTCTACTTTACATTACAATGAGTTCAAGTTATAGGACATTTTCTGAAATAAATAGTAACAAATTTACTGATTAGAAGCTCAACAGGGCTACAAACAAAATGACTGATTATTGTCAACAAAAACTGACACGATGATTAGATGATGCAAATATCTCAAAACTTGACCTAGAGATAGAGTTTCCAAATAACTAATCAATTGTTGATTGATGGTAATTATAATCCTGTTATATTTCTGGTCTTCAAAATGAAACTGGTTCACTTATAACTTGCAGCAAATCCTCGTATTGAAAGAAATAGTAAGATACCATTACTTCATATTGAGCAATTCTTCATGATTACAAACAACACATTTAAAAAGTAGAATCATTTAAGTATCAACTGAGAGCAACACATTTTGAGCAATACAAATAATATTATAAGCCAACAGCAATGTCGGATGTATACAATTGTGTCAAAACTAATAATTTACAAAATCTATTTTTGATTGAAAATATACAGAACGATTTAAGATTTTTTTATAAGATGCAAAAATCGGGCTATCCGTCCCAAAGCGATATATATATATATATATATATATATATAAACATTTAGAGAAAGCCAAAAACAATATACAGACAAAATATACTAACCATTAAAGGTTTTCATGAAAACAAAATGTTTCAAGAAGAGTTTTAAAACCAGATGTTCCTTTGGTGAATTTTATATGACTTCATTATTTGATTACACTCTTGTAACACTAGAGAATGTTGCATTATTATTAAAAAAATGGAATTTGTTAGATGAAAACAATTTCGATATTTAAAAGATATGATTACTACATGCAATAAAATTATCATATGGCAACGTGGATGTCTGTGGCTTCACTAATGAAGAGAAGATCACAAACTCTTTAAAATACTGTATTCCATGCAATTTAGCAAGATCATAGTCAGATCATCTTAACAGTTACAACAATATCACATAATTAATATTATTAATACTATCATATACATAGTAGTTACTAAGCTGAATGTCAAGAATATATAGCATACGTTTCTTTTGCTGCGTGACCATAATAATACAACTAGTTGATATAATAAAAACAACTCCAGAAACAATAACCGTAAACATTTGGTGGCTTATTTTTTCAAGCAGTGTATCATAACCTTGATGGCACCACCTTCGCCTGTTTTGGACGTCTTAAAGGCCTGTAATGTTTCCTCCAGAGTAAAGTGATGCGTAATTAAAGGCTTCACATCAACTCTTCCCGATGCAACCATATCAAGTGCAATGGGATATCTACAAAAAACGATATGAACAAATCATGCTAACCTATTTATTTCACAATTCGTTGCTATTATCAGGTGCAGTAATATAATAATCAGATAAGTACTGGAAATATTTGATTACACAACTAGGCCTACATGAATGCCACCTATAAATCAAATACACTATACCATTATGATATAAAATATAATGGATTGCTAAAAGATGATACGTTATGATTAAGTTGCCCAACCCCTCGTATATTTCTCCCACAGTTGTACACATAATATATATATATACACACACACAGATATCGACTAGTTTTCAATTACTTAGTTTATAAAGCATTCTGATCAAAATACTAAGACTTCTGGACTGAACTAGAACAGTGGATACATTTATTTATGGATCTACTTGTTACCCCCCCCCGTTTAGATCTAAATGCGTGCTGATGGTGTCTGAAATAATGATTAGTGTGAGATAGATGGTGTCCCATCTTTGTTAACTGTAAGATTAATATAATCTTGGTAGATAATCAGATGTATTGCTTACAGAGATATATTCTAAGACAGTGGCACTTGGACATATAAATAAAGGGACGACTATTTGGTAAAATATCAGCCGTAATAGTTTAAAAATGGTCAACTCGGTCATTGTCAAGGCTGCAAAATTTAAACAAAATGTTCCTGTAACATTCCAGGGCACCTCCATGGCCTAATTGGTAGTGTGGCTGGCCACAGATCAATAGCCCCATTTTTACATTCTAATATTTCGTTAAATGTCAGATGCATAGGACATTCTAGGGCCTACAACAAAGTCAAGTAATGGCAAATAATGATAGTTACTGGTTAATTTATACTAAATATCTGTATTACTTAAAATAGGACTCACACAGGGCTTAGAGAAAATAAATGTGTTACAGCTGCCATACTAGTAAGTGAAATGAAGTGAATATGAGAGGGTATAGAGCTATTTATATGGTCATAAACAGACTTATAAAAACAAATGACATTAAATAGAATTTTCATATTATTAATTAAGACTATTTTCAAGGTAAGTAAACAGTTGAAAGGCGATAATTATAAATATGTAATTTCTTCAACAAGCTGTTGACACTAATTCATGAGCTGAATGTTGGCATCTTAATTTCATCAAAAATATAAAAAATATGTGGATGGTGTTTGAAAACGAGCTAAAGACTAGCCACGTATGGAGCTGAAACGTTGCTGTTTATGGTCACTTTTGTGCACATGTTGGGCTGAATCGGATGGACAACCTCCAAAGGTAATTAGGCAAATAGAAAGAAGAAACAACCTTCTGACATATAGCCCAGGCATTGGTTTTGATTAAGGTACCATAGACATGTGGCCAACCATGGTATCATTTAGGCCACGGAAACACCCTTATGGAAAAAGATGAATAATAGATTAACAGGCGATAGATTAATGAAGTAGCAGTGTAAATGACAACTTAATTGTTATAGACAGTATGTGAGAACTGATGTAAATTAGATACAGCTATTTCAGCTTTACCACTGCAGTAGGGGTTAGAAGCTATATGGCTATTCGTTGCCCTTTTACGAGATTTCAGGGAAAATCCGGAGATAATATTGTCGAGCATAACATTTAAATTTATTTCTATGGCAGTATTTATGCAGAATGTGATGAAATAAAACTATTCAAACATTATGTTGACTTTATTTATGAGTGTCAGCTACAGTTTACAATGAGATCATGTGCTCCATTTTGTATTATGATTTGTGTCAAGTGATGTTTTACAAATTTGACGCACTTTGTACCCTGATTATTTGGTACCAAAACATCCAGTTTAATTATATTTTATTAGTTAATCAATAACATCTAAGTTTCATTTCATTTTGTTTTTATTAATAATTATAATGTAAACATACTAATGTGCCCTTACTAGCAGGAGCCATTCAAAGGCACTGCATAGTGATACCTCAAATATAATATAAAAATTAATAAATATTTGAATGGCATAACTATTATTTATTGGTAAAAACAACCTTGAACAGGTGAGTTTTTAGAATAGCTTTTAATTTTCCAAGAGAAATTGCATTTCTATTATCTGCCAGCAACCTGTTCCACGAGGGAGGCTGTGACCCGAAATGCACAATCACCATATGATTTGAGCAGAGACACAAGTCTAGATGACCCGATTTTTCAGCAAGACTTTCTAATGGACATGGCTCATACAGGTATTCAAGTGCCATATGTAACTGACAGGTTGATACGTTTTTAAACAATGATCAATGGACATTTAAGTTACATAGCTTGTCAACACACTGATATTGATCCAGTCATTGACACAGCTGTCACCAGCCTACAAGAGTCATATTAAATGCCATACTGCTCCACGGTAATCCTAAAAAGACATGCATAGATTGTGACAACTAAAGGACCATGTACTGAATCCTGTGGTGCATCAGATAACAGTTTTATTCTCATCAATTCTACTCCACTGATGGATAATTCTAATCTCAGAACTGTAATTGCTGGTTTTAAATAAAATGGAGTTGGAAATTCTGGAATTTAAACCACATAACATTTTTGGTATTTAATTCTGTATACATTCCAAACCATCATGAATGTAAATGTGTTGGTTGTGTGTTTTTATGTCTGTATCTATGTTACATATAGTCTTGTTTCTAGAAATATAGTCTTGTTTCAAGAAATAAATAAAATTAATATTTCACATCTTTTGGGGTGAATATAAACCTATAATTTTAAATAACAAATTTGATAAATGCATTTGGATGATGATGATGATCGTTGTTTTACGGTCACTTATGTGCACACGATAGACTAAATGGGCCAAGTGACCTCCAAAGGTAATGAAGGAATGTCAAAGATGAAACACCTGTCATATATGCCCACACTGAGGTCCAAACTCAGGTGGTAGTAATCTGTGATCCAATGCGCTACCAGTTAGACCACGGAGGCATCCACTAAATGAATTTGGAATTCCTTTGTTTGGAACTGATACAATAGAACCGACAAATTTAATTTATACATCCTTGGGTTCCTTTCTATGAAACTATATGCGAATGGTTTGGTTTTGTTGTTCGGGGAGAATCCCCAGACTGTCGCTTAATCAGCACAGCCTCTATGTTGGAGTGGTTGAGAAACCTCCTCCCCCACCACTCACAGAGGAGCAGTACGGAAAGATGGAGCCGAAATACCCTGAGGGTGCTCACTGCCAGAGTGTTTTACGTCCTCAGGGGTTTTTAACGTCCCCCTTTATTTTAAATAATTCAGTGGAGACGGCAGTGCCATTTAATGTGGTCATCCACCCACGATGTAGTGAGCCGAGAAATTAATCCCTAGAAAAGTTTCGACCTCTTACAGGGTTCGAACCTGTGACCGTTGGCACCAAGTGCTGGGTGCTTAACCGCTAGGCCACCGGAGCTCACTATATGCAAATATGTCAGAACTTTAGATTAGTAACAACTCTAATTTGGGTCACATCCCTGTCTTTTCTGACTAAAAGAGTAAACTATAATCATAACATCTTTAATACTCTTCTGGAGTAATGTTTTTAATGTGAGTTGCTTAAGACTAGGTGCTGGTCACACCAGGGACATATATCTGAGGGGGCATATGACAAGAGTAACAGATACCACAAACACAGATATGAGTTGGATTTCAACCAATAACCTGGATGTTTGAGGGCAGCGCTGTAACAGCTGTGCCAATGGAATCCCCCTAGTTCTAAATATGACTTTAAAGCTTTTATATAGATAAAGTGAATGACTTTTGACTTATACTGTCACATATCTAATTGTAGAACAGTGACTTACGAATTAGCATATCTAAAAATGCCACGAATATCAACTTCTCTGGCTAGTATGTGAGCCGGCAATGGTATCTGGACTTCAGGTGCTCCCATACCAACTAACAGTACCATACCTCCTGACTTGGTGGCCTAAAAGCAAAAATACAGAATTATTATCCACCAAATACTGTCATAAAAAATCATCAATAAACTGGAAAGATATCAGCCCTTTTCTTATTAAGTGAAAAACCTACATCGTTACATTATTAATATGGTTGCCATGTTATGATTATTTCAAAATGCTGTTAGTAACAGATGATACTTAACTCATTACAAATATCATATACCGATACTGAGTGTTGGATGTGGATAGTGTTTTTCCAGTGGATGTTATTATACTATATCTGCCCTCTTAACCAATAATTTTGGATCGAGTAAGTGAATGAGGCATAAGTACACATCAACACAAAATAGTTATTTAGGGGCATCTTCTTTTAATTAAACTTTAATGAGATGCAGGAAGAAACGAATCACCAATTTTAAACCTACAATAGATACAGCAATATTAAGTAACAACACATGCCAGCAGATGACTGAACTTATTTTATGGCTCAGTAAAATAACACACCCAGCATCAGTTATGCACACATACACACACACACAGTACATACATATATAGCTGTTTTTACGCTGGATTCTGCACCACTACATTCGACTGAGACACGAGGTGGGCTACCTAGAACACTTCGTACAACCCTTGCTACGTCATTAGGCTCGCCAGACACTTTCAGTGTGTGTGTTGCTCCCATCGATTTAGCTACAGCCAGACGTGTGTCGGAAATATCTGGAAGTGACTGGTGTATTATAATACGAAAGAAAATAATTAACTTGTCACTGGCCAAAAGACATTTCATAAGGTTTTTAAGGTCCATTTAAAAAATAATAACTTAGCATGTTTAGGGTAATTGCTACTATCAATATAAATAAATTAAGTGTATTATCAACATACCAGTTACAATAACTTCATCAGCTCCCATAGCTTTAGCTGTCATCATGCATACAAGTCCTATAGGTCCCGCTCCACATACAAGTACCTTGTCTCCAATGGTAATACCACCACGTGTACACGCATGTACACCAACTGCTAGTGGTTCTAACAAAGCACCCTCATCAAGAGACATATGATCAGGAAGTCTGAAACACAGGGTTGGCAAGTTTATGACACAATGTCAAAAACTAGGGTTTAATCTAGGGTTTATGACATCATGTCATAAACAGGTTTATGGTGTCATAAACTGTCAAAAGCATATTTTTTTAAATATAAATATTGACAAAAAGCAGTTTTTAGAATGGCATAAATTATTAATATGCTATTATAATATTGTAATATTAAAAGTAAAAATATATTATACAATAAGTTAGGGCCTCATTATTAGATTATGGTAATCATACACTGGTGTTGTTTGTAGCCAAAATCAATTAACCTGATTGGCCATTTCCAAAGCTTAAGGGGCCAGTACTAATTTAATAGAACTAGGTATTCATTAATTGGATGATAAGCAAGACGCTGCCCTCTTGGGTTGGTGCTGGTGTTTATATGTGGCTGACAATGCATGCAGTGACTTCACTTAATGTTATCCTCTATGTGGCAAGAGCTCAAGATATCTGCTCCTCTGATTCTATTAATCCATCGTATAGCTTTCATATTAAATAATAGTTACACATGGTCAGTTTCATGAGAAAACAGCCAAGATAGTATTTTGTCACAGGATCCTCCAAGGACTTTGCGACTTTAATTATTGATGAATCAAATGGACTGATTCAATTGTACATGTGTGAAAGACGTGAGAGTCTGTTATGGCTACTGAATAAAAGATAACACCAAATTATTAAATTATTACTGAATTGGAAAACATGTCAGACAGACCATCATAAAATATTATTTTACCTTCATGTTTGTAATATAAAAATATACTAATTCTGATATAATGATAATCCACAACTGGTTCTAAGCAGAATAGATCAAAAGTGAAACTTTAAAAAAACATTAAATCACAAAATATGGTGAATAAAGGTTTACAACAGTTTATGATGGTATATGATGTCATAAAGGTATTTCTGACAGGTTTATGACACTGTCATGTCATAAACAGGTTTACCACTGTCATAAACTTGGAATGATGGAGTCTGATATGTGACTGGTAAGATTGGCATTTAGATCTACATGTACCTAAAACAAGACAATTTGTCGAAATAGACTTTTTTAAATATGTTCACATCTACACAAACAGCTTTCCCCCTCAATATTCAGAATGATACAAAATACCAATCAGTACTAATTTCACTTGTCACAAAAACATGCAAAAATGTAATGATATTATTATAAACACACAACGTACCAGTCAATGTGACTTTTTAAAATTATTTTATCAGAAATATTTAAACTTCTCTATAACAGAAATAACTGTAAAAAATGTATCAGATTTTAATATAATTACAGGTCATTCATTACATGTGAGGGTAACTGATTTTGATCAAATACTTTCAATTCAGCAAAGTCTGATTTGACACTGAACGGTGTAAAGTAACAAGTGTAGTTGTCTATGGTTGATTCTAGTCAGGATGAAATTCACTATTTCAATCATGCTTTCTAGATTTCCACTAATACACTGAAAATATGTTAATATGTTTTGTTTTCGTGTCAGATTATAAATATGCACTATACTGGAAAATGGGCTGTTCAGAACAATGAAGGTTGTAACAGCATGATATATTCGACAATAAATATCATTATTTTATTAAAACTCCATTCTGTTAAGTGACAAACACAAAAGATGAATGAAAGGACTAGCTACTTACTTGTAGCAGAAATCAGCAGCATGAACATGGTATCTTGACAGGTCACCGTGTACGGGAGGCGTTGCCAGGAACTGTATTTCTGGACAGAGATTATAACGACCTTTCTTACAGAACTCGCACATCCTACAAGGAACTCCCGGCTCTAAAGCAACACGGTCACCTGGCAAATAAAACACAATTTATAAATCACATAGTTCGCTCATAGATTGCGAGTGATTTTTTTGTGTCTAATCAACAATAATTATATAGAAACAACTGTATATATTATGGAGAAAAGTAGATACCCATTTGTAAAATATCAGATTCAGAATTTAAGCAAAGCAATAATCTAGAAACTTAATCAGTAATCTTTACTGACCTATAGCAAGATGCTTAACACCAGGGCCAAGCTTGCTAATTATACCACTAGATTCATGGCCAAGAACCATCGGACTCCTCAATATAAAGTCACCAATTGAACCATTTGTCCAGTAATGCACATCAGAGCCACAAATGCCTACCGACTGAATGGCCACCTGAACCTCTAAAGTATGAGACAGAAAAGCTGTTAATGTTATACAAATATTAAACATATCTAGGCATCAGTGTTGGTATGTGTATATGTGTGTACAGCATGAAATACTGACTAATTACCTCCTGGTCCAGGTTCAGGAATTGGCCTCTCTTCCTGTTGAAAGAAACGAGGAATAATTAAACAATCTCAAAACTTGCATTAATTCAACTACAGAGAAGTCTATAATGGATGGATGATAGATGAATGTTGTTTAATGATACAATCTAGGCCATTCAGTGTCCTAAAATGTCTATAATGATACACAAATGTCACATACTGAATGTACTATCTATCACTATTACATTTAAACAATAACAAATAACAGAAACTATCTCTAAATATTTGTATATTCTATGCAGATAGCATTATAGCCAGTAGTAATTTATATTAGTACATGTCCACACAAGTTATCACTTGATGATACAAGAAACCCAAACTGAAAATAGAATATTCCCTTGCCAGTTATTTGTATTTTGTTTTATAGTCCATTCTAAGAACATCCCTGTTCAAAGTTGTTTTCAACAATAATTAATAATTAGCATTTAAATCTCATATAGGGTTTTTACAACATATTATTTTGGGTATCACTGTACATCACCCTTGAATGGCTACTGCTAGTAAGGGTGCTTCATTAAAGCTACTTTATTATTATTATAATCACTTTTAGGAATCTTCATTCCTAGTTACTTTCAGCCTTGCTTGATAATGGAGTTGTATTATTTGTATAAAATTATTTTTTATAACTTACCCACAAAATAAGGCTGAAGTACGGTTACTATGCAGTATTTGTAATTGAGGTAGATCAATTCTTTGGTGCTGCAAGTTAATATTTTTTATCATCTGTGCAACTATTTTTACTCAGACCTTATGCTTGGTACTAGTATAGTACTTATTTAATTTGTAAATTGAAAACCTAAATGCTAGAAGTAACAATTTTATGAAAAGTGAGCTGTTGATAGGAATGACATTAACAGTATTATTAGCATTGGGTGATGTCAGGAGTTATAATCTGGATTAGAAGTACTCAAGTCAGGACTGGACTAAATTACATTCATTATGACTAGATAAGTTTCAAATATAATTACAGATATTTAACTTTTCAAATTTCAATCCAAAATTAAATTCAATTACAAAAGTTAATTACAACTAATCACATTTTAATAAAATTGCTTGCATATGTATAAGAAAACTAATGATAAATTTCAGATCATCTCACCTTTATATCATTAATGTACAAAAGATTTGATACTCAACAATAAAGTAGGACAAACAAATCACCCCATAATATATGTCTGTCATCATAACTCTGTGCTCTAAGAATAGTGCAATAGCTCAGTTGCAAGTTGTTATAATTTATGAATAGCTCACTTGGAGCAGCACTGCTTTCATGATAGGCAGTGATGAATGAGGTTGGTTGACAGAATGTTGAAAACATTATACAAACCTGAGTAACTTGTATGAAATAATATACAGGCAATATATTTACCATTTTTACTTATCAGATCAACCCCAGATAGTTCTGTTTGATTGTATTCTTTTTTTGGCCACTACATAGAGTTGGAGCAAAATGTATTTGGCGACCTTATAGAATAACACTTTTATTATTATGGCTTCCCAAAATGACTCCAATTTATCAATACTGTTCACAATTTTAACCCATTTCCTATTTTGTGTCACATATATTTTTCGATAATTTTTCTGTATATTATAATTATGTAAAAATTTACAGAAATGTGAGGCATGACATCTGCATTAATTTGTTTAAAAGATTTACTCAGTTAAATATAAAATACCATTATTATCATAATGCTAATTTTTTTTAAACCCTGACTTTACATTTTTTGACTATCGGTAACTTTGTGATGTTCTTTCTGGATGACTGAAGAGAGGGTGACCTGTATTGTGCTGAGCCAGAAGATGATCACCAGACATCTAGGACGATCTCGCTGCACTGGCCATAACATATGCTACCAGCTGACTAAAGAATACAAGGATCTTCCACAGACTGGATGACTATGGATATCAAGTGATAGAGATGACAGGATACCAACCAGGATGTGTCAGCAGCAGAGAAGATTGACTTATCAGCAGCTTCACAGTGTCACGAGGGACTATAGAATGAATACTCGCTGCTCTACAATCAACAGATGCCTCAAAGTTGCTGGGTTACTTGGTCATGTAGCACATAAGAAACCTATACTCACACAGATACACCAAGCTTTGCGGCTAGATTTCTGTAATAAACATTGAGACTGGAAATGGCAGGACTAGTCTCAAGTGATATTCATAGATGAAGTAACCTGTTCAACAGTGATGACATGATATATGTACAGAGAAGCACAGAATCACTGACCAACGAACTGGTCATCTCAACTGTGAAGTTTGCCGAGTGTTGCATCATGGTGTCATGAGTGCCAGGTGAAATGGTTATGGTAAACATTATTTATAACAGAATGATAGTGCCCTGTATCAGAGATTCAAAATCATGACAGACTGGAAGGAGCCAAAGTGTGACATGGCATACATACAGCCCGGATCTAATTCCCATTCAAACTTTTATATAAATGTAATTGATGGAATATTCCACAACTCACTTCATTCATGTGATAATGGGTATTGCTATATTATTCTGAGATAAAATGTCATATGAAATTCCACACAAGCTGCAGTGGAAAACCATTTCTCCCAACTTTCATATTTCACGAGCTATGTGAGGTAAGCTTGAATATTTCACTCACAGTGAATAAAATAAAAGGTAGAATTTATCACTTGATCCCATTTATTTTGGTGCATAGAGGCAATGAATTATATTCAGTTCGCCAAAAGAAAGATTATAATTAAACCAGAATAATATTCACTTCAAAATTTTCCTTCATAACAGCTGATGAGTCTCAACATCAAAAAGTTAACATACGAGTCCTTAATACAAAGAAAAATTTCTTTGTATCTAGGACTCGTACATTATATCGGATAAATGCATATGAAGTACAAGTAAAATATTTTATGCTCTAACAACCCAAATCAATACATTAATTTGTTTGTTTTGTCAAATTTTTTATAAAAATTAAGAATATTTCAGAAGAAAAAATTACACGTTCCAGCCATCATAATATGACATAGTTGGAAGGCAGTGTGAAAATAATTCAGTTAGTACAACCACTAAACTATAGGTAAGAATATTAATGATTCGAATACATCAAACATTTAATTTTGAAATAACCACCATCTAAATGAAAATATTTTTTTAAAGACTTCTCTAGATTCTAGTAATAGGATTATTGATAACAACACCAACTTGTACAAGAAAAAAAGGCTAAATCTACAAGCAGCTAACATGCTCTGATTTGACTGATAGTGATATCGTCTGATAGAATCTACTCTAGAGTCTAGTCACAGACATAGTCACATAGTCATATGTCTATAGTCATAGACATAGTCACTATGTCTGTAGTCATAGACATAGTCACTATTTCTATGACCGTGACTAGACTATGTCTATGACCGTGACTAGACTATGTCTATGATAGTGTCATACGCCCATAGATGATAGACTAGCATAGTGATAGTCAGATCTACTCGCCATTCGAATGTCACCAGCTTTGTAAAGAACAGCAGATAAATTACTCTCTGACATGTTTACTGTTTGAACGAGTTAAGATCCAGGAATAAGCACGATTGTTTGATACAGACTGTCAATTAAATATAAACGCATGCATTCATGAAATACACCCGTAAACAAAGTCCACGTAGCAAGGTACATATATTATAAACGACGTGGGCGATAATAATAATCCGCGCATGCGCACCTCTGACTCTTGGTGCATCTTGACTAATTTAGAAATATTAATGTGGTTATATTTTGACTGGGCTTGATAATTAGAGGAATCATTTCTGATTAAGAAATTAAATATCATATTATATTAATTATTGCCTACTACGGAACTAAAGGAATTCCATTATCGTGTGGATAAGCTATTTGGAAGCCATTTTATAACCTTATCTAATAATAATTATAATGACTCATTCTTTCACAACCGAAATCTAATATCTTTTTATGCAAATAAACTAGCAATTGGAACGATAATCGCGATACACTCTTAACTACGTAGATTTCCCACGCCCAGGCACCAGGACTGCTATCTAAAATATGAAATGGTTTGGAGTACACGCCGCCCACATAATGATACGAGGCGTTAATATTATATCACCGGTCACGTTCATCCACCCCTGATGATGCAGTTCAACGATAAGGATAAACTTCACGTTAATTGAAATGAGTACACCTATCTCTCCCTCTCTCGACGAGATGGCGCTTGCCTATAACAACATGTTTTATGCAAACGACCAGTTTTCGGTAGCAAAACACGCCAACGAGAGCAAACAAATGTTTGGCGTAGCACGGGCCTCGACTGCCGGTTAGCTGTTCCGTATAACGTGGGCTGGCGGCGAAAATAAATTTCTCATAAACCAGACCGAACAGTATCCGGACAGTGGACCGCTTGGAGAGGTACCAGCGGCTAGACGGTTGTATTGGCTGTGTCGTAACGGGAGACATTGATTGTTGTTCACTGTATTACTGGGTACTAGGTAAGTATTCGGTGCACAAATTATTTAGGGCTCATTTCGTTTAACCGTGTATTTTTAGCCTCACTTTTTCTACCGTGTTGAACTACTTTGGTCTGACGAGCCTGCCGGGGTCAAACCCAGCACCGAACGATGCGAGTGCACGCTCCGCCGGCCTGTAATCTAACATTTATAATAGACTTATTTTACTGCGGATTGCCCAGTAGTATTTATGAGAATTAATATAGTGTAAGCAAATAGTGTTGTAACGCATACTTGGTACGGTAGTATTTTTATTAATTGAATTTTCTCATATATATATATATATATATATATATACAGCCTGTGTGTGTTGGTTGGTGTAATTTTAGGAACCCCCCCTGCCACAGAGGAACACAACATGCCATTCGGAGGTGAAGACTTCGCGGAGATAGTCCTCCAGTTTGTTATAACATTGTCCATGCTGACGCAGAACATATTTTCTGAGCGAAGTTAGTAGAATAATAAATATTTAAGATCTGTATATATAACCATTGATTTTAATGGATACTAATTCAGTAAAATGCATATTTATAGAAACATGTTATCGTCCTACATTAATAATCTTCATGCACTGATATATCAGTAATAGTTAGTGATATGCATCTCTCATACGGCTTAATAATCTTCCATGTTGTTTTTGGCCAACCAACTTTCCTCGTCACTTCCGGTGTCCATGCTAGTGGAGTGGCCAGGCAGTGGACGGCCTTTCCTCCCTTCTTCAACATGTGCCCGATCCAGTACCATCTTCTTTTCTGTACATTTACACTTGTCTTCTCATGTTTGGTGATCGTATTAATTACTTTGTTTGTAATAACTCTTGGCCATCACATTCTTAGAATTCTTCTCTGACATCTTTATTGAAAGATATCGAGTTTCTCGTTGTCACATTTTTGTATACATTCGATGTTTCCATATGCGACTTGCGCAATTGATTAAATTGAATTTTGTATGCATCTGAATTCCATGTGTGTGTTTAATCTTTATATTCTCCAGTTTTCCCATTTTTTTAAATTATTTAGTCCGCGCTGCAAATGTGTGTTTTGTTATGAAGTCTGTGTTGATTTGATCAAAGTCTGGAACTAATTTCACATCAATTACCGGTTCATTGGGCAAAAGTCTGTTAAGGATTTCTTCAAAATGTTCCTTCAATCTTGAACGCCTGGTTGGTCTTTGATATAGTAGATTTTTTTTACAGCACTTGTTGTCTTGTATTTATCGTTATTCAGAGTGTCTTTATGATATTATAAACGTCTTTTATCTCCTCCCTCGTGGCTGCTTTCTCTACTTCTGTGGCAAGGTTGTCTATCCACTTAATTCTTTCCTTTCTTGTCACAAACTTTTCTATACTTCCTTGTCTTTTTTGTTAATACGTATTGTTTGCCTTTTTTTTATATTTTTTTCAGACTTTTCTTGTTCTATGATCTTCTTTAGTCGTTTCTTGTCTTCTACCAGCTCCCACGATCTGTTGCCGATCCACGTTTTTTGCCATTTATTTTTGTAGTCCAATACATCTTTAGCCATTAATTTGTATGCCACCTTAAACTCTTACCACTTTTTTCTTCATTATAATCTTGTAGTGCATCATATCTGTTCTTTAGCTTTAAAGAGAGCTGATAGGTTGCTTAAGTTTGACCGTGTCAATTTTCTTTCCGTTCTCGCTGGTCCTTTGTTTTCTCGTCAATCTCAGTCTGATTTTCATGTGCACTAACGGGTGTGCAATGTGTGCTCGTCTCATCACTCCGATTTCCAAAACTGATGTTCTTTGCTATCTGCTCACTAACACATCATTAATTTGGTTTTTAATCCGTCCTTCTATAGAGGTCAACGTGTCTTAATGGATTAGTCGATGTGGAAATATAGTACCTGTTATCAGAAGGTTATTTAATCCACAGAAGTCAGTTAGTCTATCTCCATTTTAATTTCTTTCACAAATTCCAAGCCTTTCCATTATGTCTTCACAGCCATCATTGTTTTCTCCTACTTTGGAATTTAAATCCCCTTTTTAATATAATCTACAGTTATTCCGGCCATCATAATCGTCCATCCTGATCCGGAGATTACGTTTGTTTTACACACGTCAGTAAAAATGCCTTGTCAAGCCTCAGGTCATCCGGATCCCAGGTTAGTATAACGACTGATCGATGATTATGTAATAAAATCTACCGGTACATGCATATTGGCATATCTAGGCCAGTCAAGATATACGAAAGTCCGTATAGTACTTTTTCATCCATATATATATATATATATATATATATATATTGACACGACAAGTTTATCTTTAAAGGAACGACCAATACATAACAGACTCACCCTTAATTCCATGTCATTCGCATATAGAATGGCTTTAACTTAAAACTACTATGTCATATTGTTTATGGGTGTAGACAAGTTTGTATTATTGGCGTCGGGCCAGGACAGTTCCGCCAATATTGCTGGACAATAAGTCTGGCGTCTGGCTATAACATTTATTAAATATACATTATTATTGTTATTAACAACTTCTCACTCCTAGTATCCAGAAAATGGAATAAATAAGCTAAATCTCTGTAACCCGTTAATATATCCTCTATGAATTTTATTCCATGATTCAATAATGATGTTTTCATGATGAGGAATAGATGAATTTCTATAGATCCACTGCCAAAATAATTTAATTAATTAAGATTTTATCTATAAATATTACAAGATGTTCTGGCAACTATAGACAGTAAATCTTGTTTATAGTATTAGCTATGGGAAACTAGTTATTTTTGTTGGTTTAAAAAATGATAAATCCAGTATATTATCCGATTTAGTTACTATTGGACCAGAGATGGCCATAAACTAGATACGAATATGACAACAAGGTACGTTCTCAATAATGGTGATCTTCTGATACACGAAGCCACGAAACGTGACGAGGGAGTATATTATTGCTGGGCTTGGAACAGAGGAGGTACTGATCGTTCGAGTTCGGCAACTTTGATACTGGCCTGTACGTAATGTATATTGTATCCGAACGTGTTGATCCTCATTTATATCTATTTCTCTGTCTATCCGTGTGTCCGTCCATCCATCCATCCATCCATCCATTCATCCATCCAACCATGCATTCATCCATTCATCCATGCGTTCACCCTTTTATTCACACCCAAACACACAAACACAACACACACACACACACACACACACACACACACACACACACACACACACACACAGATATAATTATAGTGGTATCTGGGTACAAAACAATAATGTTCTAATATATATTATAGTAGGTTGGTAAATATACTTATGAAGAACGTATTATTTACGCCATTAGGTATCCTCAATTATGCGGCTAGGCCGACCATTTTAGTGACATGTGATGATTTATCTTGTCAGTTTTGGATCCGTTTCCTTCCAAGGAACCGGATAGCCGACACATAGAACTCGGAAGCAGCGCCGTACTAAAGTGTAAACCTCCGCCGAGTTATCCCAAACCCGAAGTGATGTGGTATAAGAAAGATGGATCAGATAATATGAGGCCGATAGTTATGGGTGATATTATCATCCAAGATCTTGAAGGTGAATAAAAGTTACTGCCGTACCGGGATAATATTACGTCCTGTGCATCATTTGGGGTGGGGGTGGGGGGAGCAGGGAGGGGGTTGTAATGAATCGATATAATATTGATATAATTTTTTTATTTGTTCAGTGTGACGGAGTAAAGCATAATTAAGTGTATATTTAAATTGATATGAACTAATATTATATATATATACATATATATAAGAAGGTTACTATGATGTTCGCTATAATTTCTAATAGCTTCTCATCATCCTATGTTTAAACATGATTTAATGAAAGGTTAAAATTTACACCTGAAGATAAGTGACAAATTATTAATATGATGTAATTAATAACTTTAAAAGAACTAGATGTAAGTAAATACGCCATAAAAGTTGAATGTAAGTAAATACAAATGATTTATGATAAAAGAACATTTAATGTTCATTCCTCTTAGTCGCCTCTTACGGCCCATTTAGCCTACCATGTGCTAAAACATCAATCATCATACAACACGGGAACTAATTGTAAATAAATTCAGAATTTATAAAATATGGCATATTCGGCGTAGAAAACCTTGCCAGTTGCCTGGTTGGATGAAAAACTCCTCCTACCATAGTGCCACGGCCGGGATTCGTACCTCCGACCTCGCGCACACCATGACCACGAATAAGAAAGTCACACGTCCTTATCCACTAGGCCATAGAGGCGGGTACATTATTGCCGGGGGATCATATATGTGAATGCAGTATTATCAGTTTACGTCGGTGCATAACATAAATTAAAATAGAAAACAGATAAACAGAAAATTATGTGTTTACGTTTTTCTATATGTGACGTGTTTTTATCGTAAAGATACCGGTATAATTATGTTTCAGGGAATCTCCATTTTGTGACGTTTCAGCGCCATCATGGTGGTGTTTACATTTGCATATGTTTCAATCGCATTCTACGGAACCAAGTTCACGATCATAACATTGAGCTGTACCCTGAAGGCGACGAAGGTTAGTCAATGATAAGTATACATGGAACCAGAAATGGGGTCAATTCAATTCCGGAATTGGAATTGATTATTTAAAAAAAATGGAATTGGAGTTGATAAATTTGGAATTGGAATAGAAGTTTCCTACAAAACAATTGCATCTACAAATTAATTTACCATTTAATTTTTTAATTCAGAAACATTTCTTCCGTGACAGTCCTACTTGGAATATAAACTATTCGGAGTAGAATTGGAATTGGAATTGACCAAATGGAATTGAGTGGAATTGGAATTGACAAAATGAAATTGACCCCATGTCTGCATGGAATCACTTAGCAGTTAAAGGGATAGTCCACCTTCATTTCAAATTTTGAGATCCAATACAGCTATACTCACAAATATCATAAATAATGTCAAAATGTATAAACGATTACCCACATATTAAATAATCCAGTTCAAAGTGCTGATTAATATACTTTTAATGTCCCACGTGCATCGCCATTTTGAAGCTAGACAGATACCGGAAGCCCCTGAATGCTGACGTCACTTTAGCGTATCCAGTTGACTTGAAGTCTGTAGAGCCCGTACAAAAGCACGTAAACTAAACGGCATTATCTTGTTAAACCATATCAGTTTGAGACAGAAGAAACCTGACAAGAGGAAGATGATTAAAAATGGCTCAGAAATTAACGCTCAAGAGAAACTATAATTCGCGTCAGTATGGAGAGCGCCGATGTGACGTCAGAGCATTTCAGTTTTCTCCTTCCCGCCTTCGAATCTGGCTTCCGGTGCAGCCGTAATGGCGGCCCTCCAGTGATTTTTCCATATACCTATGATATCAGCTATATTTCGTGATTATTACTGTGGAACGTTTGGTTACTGTTCTAAGCATTACATATTTAAAAATATTTTCTGAGGGTGGACTGTCTCTTTAAGTGAAACATATTTCGTTATTTCAACAAGCCTTCTAAAAATGATAAATAACACGCGTCGCTTCGTTTGTTGGTTTTAAATGCTGAACTCTAGATTCGTTGGTACAGCATCACGTGTCTTTAGTATGGAGTAGTACAAGTCCTGTAACTGAAGTGGCTGGAAGTATGGTGAAGATTCAGTGCATCTTTGGAGCCTAGTAAGTTCAGAGTAAGATTTCGTTTTATGCCGTAGACGTTCTTATTCAGATTTTGTGTATTTTATTACACTTTAGGATCATTTATAGTCTATATAAATCGAGAATTGTCTCAGTTGCCATTTTTCCTCAAAAACATTAATTTCAATTCGATTCGAATAAAACCGGATGATGATGATGATGATGATGATAATAATAAATAGTAATAATAATGAAAACAATTGCAGGGCAGCTTCTTCAGATTAATTCATATACTGACAGTTCACAATCCGTAGTTGCACTATTTAGTCGTTTATCGCAATAATAATATACTTACAAGTAGATTTCATCAAATGTCTTACAACCATTTAGAGACACTGCAAAACGAAAATACACGATGACATGTATTTTATATATATATATATATATATATATAAAAGCTGGCACTTGATAAACATTTACTATCGCGTTGTGGTGTTTTAATTTGGTGTGCAACAATATGTTGTGATGTTCAATTCAAGGTCTCGCGTGTCCATTGCAGTCCGCGGCCGTTCGTAAACTGGGAGCGTGTAGAGGCCAATTTACCCGATGGCCGAAATGAAATTATTAACCAAGGCACAACGTTACTTATTGAAAATGTACAGGTTGAAGACTCTGGTACTTACGAATGTATAGCATTTAATGAGTACAGCGTACAACCTGTCAAAAAAGAAATTCGGATGGCCGTTGAAGGTAAGGGGCTTAAAATGCGAAATAGCCAGACGTTTAAACCAGGACCTATTTAGAATCCTGTATGGCGTTTCATTGATTAAACAAATATTTTTAGCTTGCTATATTCTCTTCCTCAGCTAAGCCTCAACTGATTACAAAGCCGGTATCTGTTAATATTACTGGTACAGAGCATGTCTCGTTTGAGTGTAGCGCCAGTGGTCAACCGATTCCAAACCTAACTTGGTATATTAACTGGGCGGATACGGGTTGGTTTTTTATAATGGGCTTTAAATATTAACATTATTATTATTAAACGTGCAAACGTAATGCCAGATTTCGTAGCCCTGAAGCATATTTATTACGATCAGATATAATTACTATATAGGGACATGATCACGTTGACTTGCATTTCAGACTATTCCTTGTCTCATATGTACACTACAAATAATAAACGGACTGCCACCGCAGTTTATAGCACGTTGCAGATTGCAAAGAACACGCCAAAGAGCAGTGTAGTGATAAGTTGTGTAGCCGGCAATCGCCATGGTAACAAACAGAGCAGTGCTTACCTTAGTAGTACTGAAACCAATCCTGTTATAGGCAAGTGACGAGAGATAACTGTTTATGTCTCAATTCGGCATAAAACATATGTATAGTAATATATTCCTTAGAACTAATCCTATTTTTATTTATATTTCAGGATCAGACAGCGTGATAGTTACACCCGTAAACGAGTTCATATTGTTAACGGTGCTATTATGTACTTTATGTATCGGATCATCGAAGTACAATATTGTACCATTTTAGAACATACTAGACACACTAGATATTATACAGACTACAAACGTAGACATCACGACCAACTAAATATCATCAGCTACCGATTTGAATCTAAAGTCATCTATGTATTTTTAATGTCCACTATTGATGCTAGAATCATGGCGAGATAGCGTCTGCTGTTTAAGTAAATGTATCGTATACGTTGAACCTGAATATACACGATATACATATGAACGTTTTGAATCATAAAAAAATGCTGTTTTGCAGAGACGGATTTGGTAGATAAGTTTTTCTTCGAATTATAAATGCATTTATATTTTGCATTCAAGTCTTCCATTAATATAGAATTGCTACGTTCATCGTTTTGGAGTTATTTTAGCTGATGAAGAGCGAAAAACTGTTATAGAATTTTAGGTATCTTTTTATGACATTGATAAACATATGACTTGACGTGTTTCACGTGTTCTATTTAGTAGGACTTACCTATACTATTTACTAAAAGCTTCAATAGATAGCTAATTTATAATTACTTATTTATGGCATATACTAAGTATTTTTATGACATTTTTATTACGTTTAAATGAACGTTGCTAGCTTACTTTTTCCCAAATCATAAATCTTGGCCAATATAATATTTATAGCGTTATGACATCAAAACATTGTTATAGTAGTTTTAGTAGCTAATAAAATTTTGCTATATAAACATTGTTGTTACTTGATTATTGCTAGTATAGTGAGTGTTGATGGATCGGTGACAACGGGCCAACTAGGGAGTGATAGTTTCTCGGTTCGAATACATCCAAACACTGCTGATCGTTCGTGCGTTCACTGATCGAATCGACAATAAATCGATACATGATTGTACGATAACTGTGACTTATTTTATTTTGTGCGCTTAACCATTATCACGCTAGAGAGTTTTACTGGCGGCGTGCCAGCTAACGATCATACTGGATCAGAGTTGCGGATTCTAATATAGTTCCAGAAAATAGTTATTCCGCCAGTAGACTGCCACTAGATGATAGACCCGAGTTTTATATTTTACACACACACACACACAGAGAGAGAGAGAGATAGAGAGAAACACGCACACACTCGCGCGCGCACTCACATACACAAATACACACATTCATTTATATTACATATGTCGAAGCTAGCTCAACGGCAGACAATGTTTTGGCTGCGTTAAGCTATCATATACATCGATATCATATGAACTAAATGGGGATAACAAAAATTTTAAATATATTATTAGTAACAAATGTTTTTCTACAAATGTTTTTGCAGGTACAATATATCACTGTCAGTTTTCTGGTGACAACAAACAGCACCCACTCTAACCCGTTTAAATAATTCCTCGCAGTTATATGACCATTCTGAGACAAATGAAAGTCACCACGTTTGTGATGGGCGAGGGGAAGCTTTTGGACGAGTGCAACGTGGACAGGCCATAAACGTTATAGATCAACTCAACAGACAACGTGCTGAGAAAAAACAGAAACGTCATCCCTGGAATCATTGAAATTTAATTTTGATGGGTAAGAAAACATGGCAATACAAGGCCACAATCAGGAAATTTGGCAACTTCAATGCTATAATTCAGTATGCTACCGGACATAATGGGGGTATTGAGTTACCAAGTTACCACACATCAAAATAATGCAACATATATCCACAACAATCCGTAATGAACTACTTGACCTTGAAGTCAATAGTTACGGATTTTAATAATGCAGATTGCTTTACCTTCGTCGCAGATGAGTCAACCGATGTTATCATCAAAGAACAGACTGCAAGATGTGTCCGATATGTGCACAAGAAATCAGATGCTGGCAACCGAATGAAGCATTCAGTTCGTGAAGAATTCTTGTCTTTTGTTCATGCTGAAATTGGCACTAAAGCTGACGACATGGCAACTAAAATCCTTGAAGTAATAGATTCGATGGGCATACTCCGGCAACAAAAGCGTGGACAGGGCTACGATGGAGCATCCGTCATGAGTGGGCATGTTAGTGGTGTACAAACCAGAACCCCCACATCACAATATGTGAATTGTCGTCCTCATGTTCTCAACCTCTGTATCGTTCAGTGGTCAAAGGTACGAATTGTCCGTAATGTTAAGAACACCATGACCGAGGTATCTGTGCCCTTCAAAACCTGCTCAAAAAGGACAACTAGAATACAATGCTCATGTTAGAGAACAAATGGGGAAACTGGTTAAACTGAAGACACACTGTGAAACTCGCTGGGCATCCGGTCTGACCGTTTGTCTGTTTTTGTAACAGCTTACCAAGTGATTGTCGGGGGACTACATATAGTTAGCGAGGATGGAGACACCGCAGCAACAGGTCTTGAAGCATCCATCACGAAGTGGGATTTCATTATTGCTAAAGTGAAGTACAGCACATCTTCGAGCACACGCATAAACTGTCTGTAGCACTTCAGGGCTCTGACCTGGATCTTGTTGAGACCTCAAAAGAAGCCAGAATATGCGTTTGCACTAGAATCAGAGAGCAATTATGAGGCTGTTCTGGATGTATTGTTCGAGAAGGCTGCAGGGAATGATAGCAAGTATGAGATACATCCAACAATGCAACGAACATTTGGAAGGCAACAACATCGTGCCAATTTTGAGGCAGAAAACCCTTCACAATATTTGAAACGATCCCGATGATTTCCTTTCTTGGACCATTTACAACTGAACTGACGGAAAAACTGGTAAACCCATTACCTGACTTCCAAGCTCAGGTTGCAGATATATACCGCCATTATGGTGACGACATGGTAGATGTTCAATCCGTGCAGCAATGCGTTGATGTTAACAGATGGAGAAGGACATGGCGAGACATGGATGGTGCACCTCAGGATCTAGTCGCCACGCTGGATGCCTGCAATCCTCACTTCTTCCCAGGGATATATTGTGCTCTAAAAACAGTCCTCACATAGCAATATATGTGTGCACAGCTGAACGTAGCTTCAGTGCATTGAAACGCACTAAGACACCCCTGTGTAATACAATGACGGGACACATGTTGTCTAGCGCTGTTACACATTCACAAGGACATTGACATTGATGAGGCTGTAAACCAATTTGGCAGAGCTAATCAAAGACGACTCCAATTGCTAATTGACTAATGTGATTTCTGTTTATTGGTGCTCATTACTGTATTTAATATGCGTAGAACATGCTGAATACATACAGCTCACACATGTTATGTATTTATGTGTGTATGTATGTGATAAGACATCACACACCACATTCTTATATGAAAAATTATAGATACAACTCCATTTCGATAAAAGTCACAAATTCAAAATCTATTTGTCTGTCTATCTGTCTGTCTGTCTATCTCTATGTCTGTCTGTTATAACAAGTACATGTAGGTCATATTTAGAGTGGTAGGTCACTCTAGTAATGAAGCAGTAAAGCATAATGTTGTATATTCTATCTCTCTTGAGTGATATCCTTGTAACAATGGTTTCTCTGGCTGATATGTTTGTAGAAGATCTTAAACGTAGATTCTGGTATTTTATTCATTAGTTCATTTGATGAGTTATAAAAGAGGATAAACATTTGATAAAACAGAACAATTTGGTCCCTGGCTATGAGGTGCATTGAGTGTAATCCGGGTAATCCATATAATAAAACAATTGCAGTAATCAGCCTAATGGTGATAAGACATGGACGAGTGTCCAAGTGGAATCTATACGGCAAGAAAATAATATATTCGGTAGGCGATAATATACATTTGAATAAATAAATAAATAAGCTCGGGGTCAATCTATAAAATACGATAGTTGTCAGATGAATCACCATATTATTGGATCTGACAAGTGACTGATGTTGGCCTATACATCTCTGGATGCATTATTTAACATCATTGTTTACGTGATCGATCAACGTGTAATATACACCTGGGTGAGGACCCGGGCACGACAATTTATGGGACATTAAACTGAAGATGTGTATGAAACATTTTATGGTTTGTTGGTATAGAAAGTCGCTGCCAGGTATAGAACCCGTATAATAGTATGTCTATTGTAAGTCACGGTTAGCTGATCATTCCGTTTATAAGCACCTGGCAATGTGTCGTGTAAATAAATCAGACTCAGGTGATTTCTAAGTCTTGAGACTTCTAGTTTCCGAAAAATCTTCCAGACGAATTGAAAGCTTAAAACCAGTTAGTTGTCCTGGAAACCTCGGAATCGAGAACAGTTTTTTTTTAACAATCATTTCTCCAAGGTTGAGCACTACGATGCCAATTGATAGATGAATGCTTAATCTTCAAATGGGTTATTGTATCGATGTGATGGGGGTGTTTCTTCGCAATGCCAGTTGGCCACGGATCGAAGTCACACGATGAACTGGAAGGTGATTTCATTGAAATGATGATGATGATGATGATGGTGAATGGATGATGATGACGATGATGATGGTGAATGGATGATGCTGTATTGGTTGCAGTTTCGTGGTTTATTCTTCAGTGGTAGAGCTATGGAAGATGCAGCAAGATGTTGGTAGATATATTCCTTCTTTGTATAATAGTTCTCTACAAATCTATTTGCTACGCGTACCGGATGTGGGTGTTTTTTTTTAAATGTAGCAATTGATTCCCCATTCCAGGTATTGTACCCTTTGTTCTGGTTTTAATTGTTTCTTTAATGTCTAGACAACAACTTACCCGCTCAAGTATGCCGTCCATTATACATCCCACTAATATAAGTATGTTTATTCATGCTGAACCAGAGATAAGCTGTGTAAGTTATCAGCAGCATCTATCAATAAACTTGTTTTCATCAGTTCTTCGGCGCTGCTGTCATTGTCGATGGCGCAATAGTTTTCCAGGGAATGCATGCCGTTGGTTGGAGCCGATCGATTTTGATCTTACAATATCGTCATGAAACCGGATCATCACCGTATCGACATTATGGCCGTCTTGGTGTATAGCGTCACTCCGCTGTGTAGGCTCCACTGCCTCGGGTTAGTCCTTTAGTTGTCTCCGGTGGAGGGATTCTTAGGCCAAACCTATGTCGATGTTTGTCTGGAAGTCAGCACGATTAGAACTTCGCTACGTGGGATAAGGCGTTGCGAGCCTGAAAAAAAGTTTGATCCAGTTGTTATGTCCGTAACTAAAGTATCTAATGATGGAATGATCACGTGCATTCTAGTAAGTGAGCGAATGATGTTTGTTTAGAGTCGGCACCAGAGACGTAAGATGACCAGACGACAAACAAACAGAGATAATAGTGGGATTCGAGCCCGGACTGGCAGGTTCGCGGCGCAGTGCGTTATTGAATGTGCTACGGGAACATGTATCACAGGTGATGTTATACGCAACTTTCACATAACCAGTCTTCAGTCATATTTCGAACACAACCACAAGCTGCAAGTTGGTATTCTTGAAATAGTAAACACTTAGCAGCGTTCGTTCGTGATGTGAATAGCACAAACCTTTACGATAAACGGATAGCAGACAATACATAGAAGATTTTGGCGGTGTCCTTCACGGCTGGTTGAATTCTAGTTCCAAGGGTAGGTTTCTTAAAGCGAAATTTGGCTGCTAAAAGTAGCTGAAATGTTAACCTAAGTTGATAATTCTATGTAAGAAAGTAAATGATACATAGGTGGGAAAATAATACACGTAGTCGACTTTCCATTCTCCGCATTTGATTGTTTTAAAATCGATCTCATATTTACAGCTATAGATATACGAAGACTTGATTATTGTAAACTAAACTTTACGAATTTTACCATAGGTATATCCATTGAACATTAAATAAACTATCCATCTATGCAAACACGTGGATTTGCATGGCTTTAAATATTCTTAGATAACGGATATTTACAACTTCCATGCTGAAACTAACTGACGACAAGTACATATACATGAAATGTGAAATACAGAACGAACTTTAATATGACATCTAGCAATAACGGATTTTTATTTGTAGATATTGGCACGAAGAACACGATTTTTGGCAATAAATAGAAATATATTTATTATTAACTTCTCGCGTATATGCCATAGGTTTTGTATTAAAAAAGAAATTTTACAAAAAGAAAACATCAACAATTGCTAAATAAATAAACAAATCACGTCAATATAGGTTATTACGATTTTTTAAAATTAGTTCAGATAGGTCGTACAGAAATAAACAATTATGACAGAAAAACCATAATAAACATGACAGATAAACTATAACAGACATGACAGATAAGCCATCACGGACAAGACAGATAAACCATAACGGACAAGACAGAAAATCACAATAGACATGGCAGATACAACATAACAAACATGACAGATAAATCATAACCGATATGTTAGTTAAAGTAAATATAACGTAACAAATACTTATTTTATTCCCTGTCAGAACAATTCTAACCAGCAGCTATCATATTTCAATTAAAATGTTCCCTAAAACCTTAATTTCCGAACTTTTACGGGCCAGTGCTAGTTTTGACATTTTCAGGGGTATCAAGCCCTACAACTTTAAATCACTCGCGAGAAAGGGTCACTGTCAATATTAACTGTGAAGAATTAGCTGCAGCAAGTGCAGACGTACATCTAGAGCAGCCACCTGTGCCGCCGACACCCGGCCCCGGTCCACAACAAGAGTTGGATTGGCGTGTATTTGTTTGCGTTGGTATAAATTTAATTGATAAGTCAGCACACTGGGCCTGAATGCGAATATTTCCCTCTTCCTATCACATAACGTCATTTAAAATAAGGTGATATCTGTCGGTACACGAGAGTCCGGTGGATGCATGGCCGGAGCTCTCCCATACTTGGCCCATACAGGAATGTGCCGCCTTCGGTGGAACACCTACTAGACTAGTTTAACAGTTTAATAGTGTCTACAATACACAACTATAGAAGCTTTGAGTAGGCCTAAGTAAATTTTAATAATTTTGCGAATAAGTGAAATTTTATTTATGAATGCGCGAACTGGTGAATGTTCAATAGTTTGTTCCCAATATTATCCTATTATCGCGGAAACATACCAGTTTTCTATTCAGTTTCAGTCAAACTGCTGATTCGTTTGGACATAGCATTATCCAGTTTGTTGAATATGGTTGGTATGGTATCTTCTGTGAGCTTGACACTCTTCATGTCATATCCAACCGATCGTGCCATAGACGGCGAAATAACGAAAATAACGTTCCTTGAAGTGGTGAGTTGGCTTCCACTGCACTCTGTTCATGTTTTGCAGCCAACAATTCTTGTTTCGGGGGAATTAACGCACAATTATATGCGCACAATACACCATTTTAAACGTTTAACAAAGACAATATAGAATACGTAACACAGGTTAAACACGGTCACGTGGAGTGTTTGGTATCTTTGTTTGTCAAACATGACGTGATATTGCGAAGTTTTCCGAAGATTGTTGATTAAAGCTGTGAGATGTGAGATGCTAGCAGAGCAAGTTTTAAAACCACTTTAACTTTATTTCTATGAAAAATAATCGGTTATATGTCTGACTAAAATTGATTGTACTAAATAACACTGACATTTTGATTAATTTGGGAAACATTTTCCTCTGACCTTTAAAGCATAACAAATATGGCAGATAAATCGTAACAAACATGACAGATAAACCGGAACCGATATGCAAGTTAAACCGCAACATACATGACAGATAAATCATAGCAGATATTTCAGCTTAACAAACATAACAAATAAACCATAATAAATATGACAGATAAGCCATAACAAACGTGACACTTAAACCATAACAAACATGACAGATAAAACATACCAGACATGACGGATAAACAATGACAGACGTGACGGGTAAAGCATAACAGACATGACAGGCAAACCACAACGGACATGACAGACAAACCATAACGGACATAGTAGGTATACATTTTTATGAGGAGGGTAACCACCATAGCCGGCGTATGTTGGCGGGAAAGTGAAACTCCTATTATCGCTCATTAATTTTTTTACGATTATGACGTAAGTGCTATCATTGTCCCCGATTACTACACCGTTTATCGGACGAAATGCATCAACACCATCAATAAATAATAAAAATAATTTTCTAATACTAACGACAATCGGGTGGTATATTTCACGTAAAAAAAGAAACCCAGAAGAGCTGACTAACGTTTTTCCTCTCGGATTAAATGGAGACCATTTAGCCGAATGATAACTAGTGTAACGTCAAAAAACGGTTACAATATTGATGAGGTTCGCACCACTCACGGCTATGAGTTTCTCCGGAGTAGTCACGGTTACGTCAAAATAATATATAAACGGCCCGATTTCGAATAACCTTTCAATTGATCAGTCAGTCAGCCTTTCGCTTATCAATAATAGATAATGATCAAGGGTGTCATCATAGGATAAGAATAGACGTAGAGAATAGTGCGCTCTATATTTGTTTCGGTGATTCGTCAAACTCGATTCGGGGTGATGTATATACGTGTGTGTCTATGTGTGTATAGGAGTGCGTGTAGGAGTGTGTGCGTTTACATGTGTACGTGATTACAAAAATAGGAATGTCATAATAAGGATGCGAAGTTTATTCGACGTTTATCTAATTTGCGAATAATATATCGAAATGGAGGTGCTGAAAAGATCGGTACTCATCGGATAATGAGAGTTTGTCATTGTATCAATTATAGGATAAACAGACATTTCGACGGATAGAAGCTCGACGGATGTGCAGCGATGCGGAGACAGCCAACCGGGCGGACAGGTAGGCTAGCAGCCATCTAGGAGAAGTCGCACGCGCCCGATGGGCGCACGCGCGCGCGCGCGCGTACACTCACACGCACCCAACTAACAAATGCACAAACAATACCGATAATGTAGGAGCGACATACGACGGCGTATAAAGGAAACGGGACGTTAAAATGGGACCAATAGTAAAATCGATCAATTCCAGGCTCAAAAGGAAGATCACTGCTACAGGCAGACGATAGACTGATATATTTTGGATATGGACGCCGACTTTGTTTGTCGTAGGATCATTAATTATGTCAGAGGCTGTAGCCGCCGCGGCGTAGAAGACGTCGTAGGACAGCGCCGTTTGCAGACAGCTTGTAGAACTTCGAGTAGGAGACGCACAGGGTTACGCTTCTCACGCGGAAGCGGATCTTCAGAGCGTTAATACTTATAGTGACTAATAAACTGGCTATACCGACCACGCTAACAAATCTCTTATTGATGTTGTTGTTTTTTGGAACGCGCTGGTAACTTAGTCAGTAAAGTATTTCTTATCTTTCGACTAGTCCGATACATTATGGATGCTGATGGCAATTTGGCTGAGACAACGGCCGCTTCCTGGGAGAGCGAATGTTACATATCGGAAAAGCGCCAAGATGACGGCGATTCTTTGGTCTTATCCGTAAGTAGTTTATTTACCGATCACCATAATTTGTTTTGAGTAAATAAAATAGAAGAAAAAAAACACTTACCAAAAGGTAGGTGATGTGATGTTTTGTCATAGGAAGTTTTGAATTTTGTATGTTAAATATGTACGTTCAAAATGAAGCACGCATTAAGATTTGATGAACAAATATCTGAATCGCTAATAACTTCTGAGATGTAGTGTGCAAGTTTTGTATCAAAATTTGAAATTAGTATTCTTGCGGATATGCTGTATATTATAGTTTGATATTAAAAGAAGCACAGCCTAGTTCCACAAAGATTATTTATTGATTATCTGTATAAATGATTTGGCAAACACATATTTAAAATAACTCGTGTCAAAACCGTGAATAAAATAATATGAACGTTTGGTTTAATGTTAATAATTGGATGTTAGGAAAATGATTCTATATTCTATATTTCAAATTTAAGAATGAAAACATAGACCACAATATTTTCAGGGGTAAAACTTCACGAAATAATTATAGAACGCTTTATTTCGAAACTTTATCTTAATTATGCGTCTGAAGTTTCGTATGATATTCTAAAGCTAAATTAATAAACTAAGTAGATTACATAAAAGACCAAATATGTTAATTGTTACGGTGTAACTAAAAGGGGACGTACCAAGACATTGTTCATGTTCATAATTATGTCGTTTCAAATGACATTTCATAGAACTAAATCTAAAACTGTTTATGTTTATATATATATATATACATACATACACATATATATATATGTGTTATGTGTGTGTGTGTGTGTAGGTAGGTGTATGTGTGTGTGGGGGGGGGGGGCTGGACGTGTTTATATGTGTATGCGCGTTCGTGTGGGTGAAGGTGTGTTGTTGTTATGACATTATTTTTTAATTTGTTTATTATTTATCGTGTGAATATCTTCAATGCCAATATCACTAATCGTTATAAGTGTACCATGTCTATCAAATACATTATCGGCAAATTATTAATTAACCAAATCATACACATACATGTACCGTTATGAAGGTATAGAGTACTTTCTGCGCCCTATTAAATATACATTATTATTATTATTATTATTATTAATCTTATTAAATAATGATAAATATTTCGTTAATATTCTATTTAGTGGATACCTTTCCAGCCCGTTCCGCTCGATTGAAGCTACGTTTGGCAACAACATACTACAACTCTATATATATATATATATATATATATATATATATATATAATATATATATATCAATATCATATCAATCAAACTGTTTGGTTCTCTCTTTAACCTTGACTTTGGTCACATATGTAGCTCATTGCCGATGAGTCACTTCCTAGGGAATTATCCCACCCACATAAAGTAATCGATTCGATTGCAACTTTGATCGGGATGTTTTTTTAACAATGGTTAAACGTAACCAGTTTGGTGTTAGTCGTCCACTGGGAAAATGATTAGTGATTAAACACTAGAAACTGTAGAATTAAAGGGACAATTCCCCTCCAGTGTAAATATGTAAGAAATAAACAAAAATTCCGCAATAATAATGACGAACTATACCCGATGTCATAGATACAAGGAAATATTCCAAATTACTGGATGGCCGCCATTACGGCTGCACCGGATGCCAGATTCAAAGGCGGAAAGGAGAAAAATCAAGTCCTCTGACGTCACCTGGGCCAGGAGTACACCGAGTTCAGTTATATACCAGTTAGTGTTCCCGGTGTATCAGGCCATGGTATACGCCCAGTCCGGACTATACCTGGGGTTAAAGGGGCCTAGATTATACCCCGGGTATATTATGGCCCATTCATGCCCCTCAGGCCACATTTTACCCCCATGATATCAGCAGTTTTGAGTGATATACACAATAATTACTTAATTTTCCAACATTTTATTGCGGGTTCAGTTTTGTCAGGTAAGTTAAGTGAGAAAGCTAATTGACTATAGCCTAAAAGAGCAAATATTTGATATTTCTTGATAACAAGTTGAAAATTCAACCAATTTATTGTTAAAATTAAGTCACAGTTCACGACTTCGCTGATACAAATTAATTAACGAACCATCGTTTGATGGGTATATTCTGGCCTGGAGCGGTATAGTCTGGCTTTACCCAGTTTATACCCAGGGGTATAATGTGGCCTGGGACAAACTATACCCGGGTTTATTCTGGACAAGGATTAATTTGGCCTGCTACACCGATTCTCATCGCGCTTTCTTCGATGATTCGGTTATACAGTCTTCCGGTCAAATTGCTTGGCTAAAGTGACGGGGGCATTCAGGAGCTTCCGGTCTGTGTCTAGCTTTAAAATGGCGTCGCGCACAGGCCATTAATAGTCGATTAATAATAATAATAATAATAATAATAAATTATTAAGTGATTTATTCTTCCATATAGTGTACATAATAGACATATATATTAAGGTATCTTTTCATGATACAATATACAGAGAGGTAACACCATTAGCCTTATAGGTTGAAAATCCATGGCAACAGTATACATTATTTGATACACAAGATAAGATATATAACTGATATTGGGTTATGTGTTACCTAAAATAGGTATGAGTGAAAACAATTTAACATTATCATAGTCACAATGACCTATTAGCGAGAGAAACAATCTATCAATACCAGGAACACACTATGGAAAAGTTACAGACGGTCAATGTACACACTTTTCACACTACGAACAAGTAGTTTTTTGGTGGCTATATTTTACTTTAGGATGTAAATTTCCCCATATTGCGGGACCTTGGTGTACAATTCAATTAGAAGCAAGGCAAGTGCGAGGCTTTTTTACATGAGGTGCTTAACTTTGTCGTGTATTGTGATCATGATATGCAATATTTAGTGTGAAGTGCTCCACTAAAGGTTTTGGTAATGTTTTGTGTATACAGTCAAACATGAAATTGGCCGTTTCTAATTCGTACATTGACTTTAACATCAATATGTTACGTGTCTTATAAAGTTTGGCTGTATGAGCATTGTATTCAGTTTTATTTATAAGCCATATACACCTTTTTAGAAGCACTATGCTTTTCTTTAAATATGATTGATAAGTAAATCCCCATAAAGTGATACCGTATAGTGTATGAGGTTGAACTAAGGTACTGTACAATATCTTCAACTGGTGGCAAGATCGAATTTGTTTAATAATGCGCAGGATATGAAGTGCCTTTGATATTTTTGAATTGACGTGTTTAATGTGTTCCTTCCATGTTAGTTTGTTGTCAATATGAATTCCCAAAAACTTCACAACATATTTTCGTTGAATCTTATCAGCACCAATACAGACACTAAAGCCATTGTTACGTAATCAGCACTTTGAACTGGATTATTTAATGTGTCGGTGATCGTTTTCACATTTTTTACATTATTTCTGATATTTGTGAACATAACTTTATTGAAATGAAGGTAAACTGTTCCTTTAACATCGACAGCATTAAAGGATTGATTAAAGTATTAACAGAAAAGGTTTGCTTAGTTGATTCAAGTAAAAGGGTGTGTGTGTGTGTGGGGGGGAAGAATACCAGATGCTGACACACACAAAAAGAACAATCGTGTGGTGCGTACATATTTATATATTTGAGTTTGATAGTCCAAACCATTGCGCGCGCAGGCAAACACACCAGCTCGCCAACGCTCGCGCGCATGCGTGTTCAACACTAAATACACGCAAATGAGCAATCAGTAGGTTTTGTCAGAAAGCTATCCATTCCGCCAGTAATTAAGGCCTGGCAAATCAAGTTGGTTTAATCAAATTCGTATTAAGCCGATCAAACATTCACGTCCCAAGGGCTCTAACTGCACGTATCCCGAACGGGATTAATCGAATTTAATTACGCTCTAAACAAGTGTACTCGTAGTTATCTTCGTCCTGTCATCCGCCCGTTTGATATGACGGGATATACGTCTGTGTCCGTGATGCGATTCTGTTATTCGAACAGAGTCGGCCCACGGGCGAATGCTCTTCAATCGTCCCGGTCGATAGTTAAATAAAGTACGTATCGACGCTAAACAGAGGTTCCGCTGACTCCATTATTAGCCCCGGCTAAGTGAATACATCGATACATCTTGTACAAGAAGGCACTGAATTAATTTAAATCAAATCAAAAGTGAATGGCACAACATGCCGTCGATGTTGTCTCCTGGCAGCCGTCAGACGATGACATCCTACCTGAACTAATCAACCGTTTCTGCGCATTATGTCCTTGTTAACCCCCCCCCCACACGCACACACACCCAACTGGTTGATATGCTGTAAACAGGTAGCTGAATGGAAAACAAGTAGCTGCCATGGACGTCATCAATTGATGCTATGGAACTGTCAACAACAAAAATGACAAAAGACATTCATATACATGGAAACTCTCTTTATATTACAATCATACAGACGTTCCCATTGTTTTTGTATGCATAACACAATTGCATAATGGGTAGTAATGTGTACACAGACTAACAAACAGACTAATATCTTGAATTTAGTCATTTGGAATCGTGATGCAATTATATATATATATATATATATATATATATATATATCACTGGTCATTGTAGAAGATAGAACATTGATCGATCACTTCAGTTCAGTGTTCACCTGTTGGCTAGACAGAAGGATGATCTTAAGCTCACAGGTTTGATGATACCCTCTCGGCATTAAACATTGGTCCCTTCTCTACATCGTCCAGGTGTACAGCAAACTGGGAAGCTTATGAACATGTCCAGGTTGTAATGGCTCTCTATTCAAGTAATTAACCTGGGTCTTACAGAAAAAACAACAACATGAGACTTGTATTGGGCGTATATTATTGTTAAGTTCTTACGGAAGAATACCAATCAATCTGTGAGGAAAAAGTTAATTTTGATTAATAAATATTTGAAATTAGTTTCTCCAAACGGCCTCGCTTTGAATCGTCTCATATTTAATTGTGTATATTTAATTATTATCTTCAGTCTTTGCTATAAGGATGAATGACCTTACTTTGAATATATTTATTTCAGCAACTTTAGTAATATTCTCTTATGATTGCTCATTAGGGTCACGTGGTATATTACCTATTATCAAGTACTGTTACTCGTATGTTTAAGAAAAAGTGGCCACCCTTCGAACTATCTAAAAGAACACTTTCAAAACGGGGACATTGCCTCAGGAAGATGTCATTTGTTTTGATATGGCATTTATGTTAGAATAAAGTTATTGAGACATCCTATCTAAGCCAGAGGTGCTCTAATACGAGATCCTCATTAGGATATGTAGATTAAAGATGTGCATTATTATAGATATTCATTAAACTTTATAAATCATTAAATGTATGATGTCTATCGATATGTAGCTTCATTGAAATATTGAAATTATTAATATATTCTAAGCTGAGTTTCTTTTACGTTACTTTACTTGATAAATTGAAATATATATAAATTAGTATTTGTATGACTGGTAAATGTATTAATTCACCGATTTAAATATCTAGCTTTATACTATATGGTGTTTAGTCATGTTATTGTGCAGCACTTTTGAAGAAGTCCTATTAATGACGTTTTATTATTAAATTGATACCGAGCATTAAATCATCAATAATTTTTATATTAATAACACTGATATTAATTCGTTTAAAAGCCTTTATAATCAATTACCCTCAATAATTTATATTCCAAAGCTCCTTGGCGGGTAGTTTATAATTTCACACCAGCTTTTGGTTAGCTCCTCACTGTAAGTCTATCATTAAAGTATGGAGCAGATGGATGTGAGGTAACTTGATGCTACGTGTTTTTATTCACCTTCTCTCTCTCTCTCTCTCTCTCTCTCTCTCTCTCTCTGCCTCACTTCCTCCCCCATTTTCAGCCTCTCTATAGCTCTCCCCTTTTTATCTATCAATATATATCTGTCTGTCTATCTATATATCACTTGGTATATTGGTGTATATATGTCTGTATGTGTATATGTGAATGTGTTTAAATAAATATATATATATATATATATATATATATATATATATACCGTACTCACGCGAATAAGGGCCTCTGCTTGGGGGCATGCTTGAACAGGGGCCGGGGGGTAAATTTTATTTGAAATAAATAAGCGCCCCTGTTTGATTTGGCGCCCCCCCTCGAAGAAAAGAAACGAAGACACATATGCGCGAATACTCTAGTATAGATTTATTTATCATCGCCCACATTCTATTCTGACGTCAGCAGCATACTTGCCATTGATGTTTGTGGTAATATGCTACTGTTATTACTGTTAATGGACACACCCCTGCTTTGTACGACATTCCATATACTGGACGTGTACCATCCGCAAATTGGTGAAGTGAAGCAGTTAAACATTGTTTTATATAGTACCAAATACTACAACATGGTGGCAGTGGTAACTATACCATACTAATGAACATTTAGAGAACGTCTACGGGGGCCACTACGACAGAAAAAACGAGCTACATGCGTGATTTTAGCATCGACTACTGAGTATCCTTTAATATCGCCCAAACCGCGTGGGTCTGACGAAACAATTGACAGCCATAGATAGGACGTGTATACTCTGTCCGAGGATTGAAACACAGGATGCCACATCATATACCTACAATGGATTGGTCTTCCCAGGATATAGGTGAGGCTTTATGTTTATACAAACAGAAGATCAAGCATACAGACAAATGTATGGTAATGACAACAAGTGGCTGAAACCTGTTGGGGGCATCATATTAACAGCATACAATGGTGAAACCATGCCATGCTTAGGCTATATTGAGATGTCTGCACGATATCTAGAAGCTTGGCAGCCAGTCAAGTTCTATGTTGTTGATGTCCTAGGACCAGCTGTAGTCGGGCTACCCACAAGCGAACAACTCAATCTAGTCACGATCAACGTCTACATCCTCGGATCGCAAACAGCTCAAAAGGGTGCTTGTCCAGTTAAAATAAGAGATGTAAATGATCTTGTACAAGCGTACCATGAACAAATTGACAAATTGGCAATTTTCTAGACCCGCATAAACTGAATAGCAGCCTCAGGTGTTGTGCACACAAGATGCCGACAGTCGAAGAGCTGAACCCAGTGTTTTCAAGAGCTAAGTACTTCAGTAAGCCAGACGCCAAAGCTGGATATTGGTCCGGCCATCTCGATGAACCATCCCAGTTACTTACCACATTCCGTACACCATTCGGAAGAGTTTGTTGGCGGAGGCTTCCATTTGGTTTAAATGTCTTGCAGGACATTTTCCAGGCATGAATGGATGAGATCCTTGAATAATTAGATGGCATAAACAGCATCGTTGATGATGTTGGTGTCTGTGGTGCAACAGCTGAGGAGCATGATGTGAACCTGTCTTGTTTTCAACAGTAAAAGGTGTACAATTAAACGTGATAGCATACTATTCTTCGGAAGCATCTACACGAGCGAAGGTATCAAGCCAGGCCCAAAAAGATAGAAGATGTAAAAAAGATGCCAGCATCCCAAAGCAAGGATGATCTACAACGGGTCTTGGGAATGTTAACATACCTATCTCAATACATACCTCATTTTGCTGGAAAAGCACACCCTCTCCGCGGGTTACTGAAAACAGGCGTTCCTTGGACCTGGGACGTCAACTACCAGGCATGTTTTCAGACACTTAAGGATGAAACCACTACAGTGTCTAGCCTGCAGTACTATGACCCAACTATCCCAGTATCGTTAGAAGTGGATGCATCACAAAAAGGGCTTGGAGCAGCATTGATACAACAAGGCAAGCCTGTAGCATACAGCTCTAAGACGCTTACTGAATGCCAGTCGAGGTACAGCAACATTGAAAGGGAAATGCTTGCCATTGTACATGGTGTTCAATGATTCCATACTTACCTTTACGGACATCAGTTTAAAATTATTACTGACCACAAACCACTTGTGACGATCTGTTCAAAGCCACTACCTGCAGTACCACCACGTCTGCAGTGTATGTTGTTAAATATACAAGGCTATGACTACAACATCCAGCACCGACCGGGCAAAGAATTATTATTAGCAGACGCACTCAGCCGACTACCAAATCCAAAGAATAATGCAGCAGTTGAGCTAGACATGAGTTGACGAATTCACCACTGCTATTATTAATTTATTATTCGGCAAAGAAACAGGATGAACTCCGTAACAAAACTACAGAAGACAGTGTAATGAATGTGTTGAAAGAAATCATTCATGAAGGATGGCCAAATAACATCAAGGACTTACCCACAGTACTAAGGCAGTACTGGTCATTTCGCGATGAGCTAGCAGTAGAGTCTGGAGTTATATTCAAAGGAAGACAAATATTTATTCCCAAATCACTACAAGCAGATATACTCCACCAGCTCCACAAGGGACATCAAGGCATTGATAAAACGAGAGCACTAACACGCGAAAGTGTTTATTGGATTGGCATCAACAAGGACATAGAAGAGACTTGCAAGCTGTGTTCTATATGCCAAGAGTTCCAGAAACTCGATAACAGAGAACCATTGATGCCGCATGATATACCTTCAAGGCCATGGCAGTTTATAGCAACAGACCTTTTCGACATTGGGAATCGGAAGTTTGTGCTGACAGTGGACCGGTACAGCAGATATCCATTGGTTGAAGAGTTATCAGCAACAGCCAGCAGTAAGACCATTACTGGCATAATAAAGAGATACTGTGCAATGTTTGGTAGACCAGACGAAATAATGTCTGATAATGGTCCACAATATAGTGGAGAGTCTTTTAAGAGATTCACCAATGACTGGAACATTAAGCACGTGACAAGTTTACCAAATTACCCTCGCAGCAATGGGTTCATCGAGTGCACTTAAGAAAACCATCAGAAGTGGCGAGGACTGGCAGATGACACTACTGAACCTCCGGGCAACACCAATGGACAACAAACTACCATCACCAGCAGAGTTACTACTGGGGAAACCATTTTCAACGTTGTTACCCAACCATGGAGATCTTGGGCAGGAAGAACAACGTAAATATCTACAGCAGAAAAGGGAGAAAATGAGAACACTAAGACATGGTGTCCAGGAACAATAACCAATCAATGTGAGGAGCCAAGAAGTTACATCGTGTAAACACCCAACGGTACCAATCTGAGAAGGAACCGGAGCCATCTACACGAACTGATGACAGGTCCCGTCACACCTGTAACATCAAACAATGAAGAACTAACTCATACCAAGAAGGAACCAGACAAGACAGCCAGCACATTCAATGATCCAGTACTGAGGCGTAGTAGCAGAGCTCATAAACCAAATCCAAAATACCTAGATTGACAAACAACAGCTAATGATGTTTAAGGAACACCAACTACAACAGTAATTAATATATGATGTCAGTATTAGTTATTATGTCAGTGCTACAAAAGGGCAGAATAATCTCTTGTACTAGTCTTAAGTGTCATACATGGTAATCCATCCTAGTATGACAACCATGTACATATTTAGATATCATATATAATTTACTCACTTAAAAACAATGATCCTAGTTAGTTATGATCAATCTTGAATCCGGTTAAAAATAGTTGTTCCTCATTATTTTGTTTTCTTTGTCTGTTACAACGAGGGAGATGTGGTAATATGCTACTGTTATTACTGTTAATGGACACACCCCTGCTTTGTGCGACATTCCATCTACTGGACGTGTCCCATCCGCAAACTAGTTCTCGCAAGAATATGTAAGTCTGAAGTTTGGAATAAACGAAGTGAAGCAGTTAAACATTGTTTTATATAGTACCAAATACTACAACAATGTTCATGCCAGTTAATTTATACTGGTATTATGGAAAATTATCGGCGAAAATAATCGTGCACAAAACTAATTCCATCGTATAAATTGTCAGTTGCTCATCAGTTACAAGTAAAATTGTGTTTCTAATTGATCAATCGTCTTTCTTTTTTCTCTGTAACCTACGCCATTATTGAGGGTCACATGATCTCTGTAAGTGCGGGAAGCCAAGATCGTTTTAACTCAACGTCTTTTGTAGGGAAGAAATGCACGCCGAAACAAGCAGCCATGTCAGGGGGATCAACATGTCAATTATAAGCAGATGAAAGTATCAAACGAAGCCATTAGTTACATAACATCAGATGATGTCTGGGTGTAATTAGCTTCAGACCAATGATACTTCCTATTGACGGTGTGGTGTTGTCTGCTTGATTGGATGATGGCGAACACTACTATAAATGTTGGGCAAGTTGTATGACATGTCTTGCTATTATTATCTGTTAATAAAAATGCAAACAGAGAGTGAGAGAGAGAGAGAGAGAGAGACTGCCGAAACATTACACATCTCAGCAAATGTATAACCACTTAATAATTAGTACCCCGATGAATCATCCACGCGTTGTATTCACGATTCGGGAGTATTCATGTCAATATATTTCTGTTCACATTTTAAGGTTCATGTTTTATTCGTCGGAGTTAATTGATAGTAGAGACAGCTCAATACGGTTAAACGAGTCGTTCACCTGCCAAATATTACCGTTCATAATATACCGTGGTAGAATAATTAATTGTATCATAATAATATAGGGACACGGTTCTTAAAGTACAATTCCTGTTTAGAAGCAGTTTATATATTTCATGCCGGGGTACTCTCGTCAGATGGAGAAGGGGTCGTCTCTGTACGATGCAAATGAGTGAATTCTTTATGTAACCTCGCCACTGGTCATATATGACTACGGGGCGATGGATGACCTATGGAAATATGTTCCAAACGTGAGTACACGTCAAACTCGAACCCTGACTTGTCGCTATTGAAAAAAAGGCGCTGATTTTATTACATTTTAACTTTATGTTGACCTTTCGTTGACACAGCTCCCCTCCTTAGACAATGACAAAAAAGTTCATAGTTTTTAAATCGGTGCCATGATGAAAATCCCTTAATAAGAGACCATTTATAAACATCATTTCACCCTAAATTAGCTGTTCCATCCGGATTATTCATTGTTCGTGATTCTTTGTATCGGGACTTTCACACGATGCTAAAATACGGTTTTCAGGTCAATCGGCCAAACGTGTATATGCACGTTCTCTGGGTCAAATCTCATTCTTTAGTAAGCCAATTTATAAAGGGTATTTTTCAGCAAGGTACCCTAGCCAACAAACACTCGTATTTCGTTTCTCTCCCAAACACCATATCTATACAGCATGATGGTGAGGAAGTATAAAGTGATTATTCTCAATAGCAGTATATGCTAACCTATATCAAAACATATATTTTCTCCTAGGCTAATTGAAAAATATATTTCGCCATATTTTCGTCACCAGAAGAGATAGAAATACAATTGAAAGGTCAATATTTATGGTTAAGGTGACAAATAATCATGAAGTAATTCGATTGGTCAGTTTAAAAAAATATTGTTTTCACAAAATGTGGAACAAAATGACAATCTTTAACATATCACCGAGTTAATTTTTATTGGTGATTTAAGAGTTGCAACGGTTAAACATGGCGATATATTTAAAAGTTTTGATTTTATGGTTTTGGTGACAAATATATCAGAAACTTAAACAAATTTAACACTGGGTCCTTTACTCTCATAGCTATATATTAAGACCTTTTAATCACATTTGTATGTCTCCTGGGTGTCAAGATATAGCAATACATGTAGAAACCTAGAGACCGTCATATACATGGGGGGGGGGGGAATTTTTGCAATTCAAGATGGGGGGCTATAAACGTTAAACACTAAAATAACAACCTATTTTCTTTTCAATTACCCTAAAGGCATATGGATAGTTATGTACATGTCAGCAAATGCTACCCCTGGACGTAATCACTTTCAAAAATTCTGACAAATACCTCGTGGCTAAGAATTAAAAATGAATAATTATATTTAAATTATATTGACTTGATTTGATTTGATATGAATTCAGCCACTTTCAGAGTAAATGTATTATTTTTCATCGTTTGCTTACTATATTACCCCGGGGAAAGTATTTGTCTATTTATGCCATATAATTGTAATAAGTGGTCTGACTTCTGGTACTTATTCATTCAGGCTAGAACATGGAATACCCGATCTAAACTAGAATGATATAAACTACTTGGTCAAGTTATTAATGGTGGACTCTGATGAAATACTCTTAATAAATCAGATAGAATTATGTTTTGTTTATCAAGGCACCACACACTGTTATAAATAATATTGGCATTAATTAGTGTATCAAAAGAAAGCTAATGTTCTTGAACAAACACACCACGTAGCTTTATATGGCAATTTATTTATATTCGTTGATCGATCAATGAACTGCTAACATTAAATTTACGTCGAATGCACAATTTAAGAAAATCCTTCTTATACAATATGTGTGCATAAAATACGTTTTGGAAGGAATGTCTTAGATTTACCTTTGATTAGTTGCTTAACATACAGTGTTATTTTTATACATAAGTACGTCAGTAAGAAAGAATACGATTTTAAGCTTAAACTGACGACATTTTGCTGACTCGACATAATTGTACATATTAAAAACATTCTATTGATGGAATGTGTGTGTTACTAGCAAGCACATAAAATATTTAGCACAAAAATAAAATCCAATTCACCAAAATAATTCGATATTCTAAGAAATATGACATACATTATAATGTTGTTTTTGTGGTGATGTTTTATATGACAGGTGTTTTGTTTATTTTATTGCTCCTCGGACCTTTAGCTTCTGTGGAGGGCTACTTGGATCTTCAGCCCATATAACTAAGGGTTTAGAATAACAAAAGGTTTCGAAATAACAATGTGTTTAGAATAATTAAGGGTTTAGAAGTAATTTTAATGAGTAAAAATCATACTTCCAAATAATGTCATGTTCACCACTCTTTAAGACCCTTTTGTCAGATTTGTTTTACGAACACACGGATAAAAAAAAATTAAAACACACACGTTCACTTTTATTTATATAGATATAGTTATAGTCCAAAACTAGTTGCCCTGCTCTATTGACTTATTGTTCTGGTTAGGATTAAGGGCTTTACTTGTTTACAATTCACTCACCCATTCAGTATGGATCAATCCGACCCCGTAATCAATATAGAAATTTATTATGGATTGTACGTTGATTGATTTTAGGTTACTTTAACTGATAAATTGAATAAGTTTAAATTTTTGATCCAACTCATTTAAATATCTAGATTTATGTTGTATATCATTATGTGCAAATTCATTGTGGAGCACCCTTGAATGCCTCCTGCCATAGTGAGACTGCTTAGCAAATGCATTTGTATTTGAAAGTATTTAAAAACTGTTTATCCAAGTATTTGTCCTCTTTTTGGATTTGGACTTTTCAAAATGAAAAGTAGTTGTATTTGTATTTCAGTACTTTCACAAAGTATTTGATTTTGAAATACTTACTCAAATGCGTTGATACAATTTGTTTTTATTTATCTGACTATTAATTTCTGAAGGTAATTTTATGAGTAAATAGTACATACTCAACGATGGAGTAACTATTTTCTCTCAATGATCTTCGCGAAACGGAATTAGTGAACTTGTTAAAGTATGCAAATACAATCTACACTCATATATCATTAGTTAACACTTTGAAGAAGTACAACACAGATGTTCGTCAATGTTATGTGAAGAGATGTGATGTTATGATGGTTATTTGATGTATGTGATGATATACGGCAATATATCTGATCACTGATGTGATGATATTATATATGATGCAAATTATGTTCATTATGTATAAAAGGTGTCTATATTTGAAATACTTTGATAAGTGTTTGTATTTAAATACATTTATATCTGAATGTATTTGTATTTGACCCGATGAAAAGTATTTGTATAGGCATTTAAATACTTAAGTTAAGTGAACGAGTGAGTACTAAAAATCTAGCAGCTGATTGACAACATCTATAATTTAGACTAATAATCATATATAACTTCGCCATATCAGTAATTAGTATGTGGAGTTTGTATTCAGTTGTTACTGCTCTGGAAACACACAGTTTCCAACACGTGATGACGAAATAAAAAAGCCTGAGATTGAAAACGTTATGACAACTGAGTTGGCCCTGGAACGGGAAGTGAACCAGTTAAAAAAAATTTTGGCGTTGGAATTCCACAAAGCGAATTGAAGCTATTTCGATTCGCACAGTATCATTTTTGTTGTTGTTATCAAATATCGTTACCGGGTGAGCACATCATGAGACTTATACAACACTTCTATCTATTCAGCCGTCAGCAATTGATGAACTCGTGATTGACGAATCGGATGATAACAACGAACCAGAAACTTTAAAAGATATTCTGTGTGACTACTCTCAACGTACTACGCTACATGGCTACGCTTATATTGCTTCACCGACACTCTTTTCCCTTAGAAGGTAAGATTTGTGTGATTTTTTGTATCTATGTTGCTTTAACATATGATTTAATGTAGATACCAGACATGGAGTCAATTCCATTTTGTCAATTCAAATTCCACAACAAATTAGTAAATTCCAATTCAAAATTTTTCAATTCCAATTCCGTTTTTTACAAACTCTTGTTACGTACTACGTTTTACCATAAATAGGTGCTCCGAATACCTACTGCGATTACCTACTTGGAATACCTACTCCGAATAGTTTATATCCCAAGTAGGATTGTCATGGAAGAAATATTTCTGAATTAAACAATTTAATGGTAAATTAATTGGTGGATTTAATTCAATTGTAGGAAACTTAAAATCCAAATTTATCAGTTCCAATTCCATTTTTTTAATTCCAAATCCGGAATTGAATTGACCCTGCCCCATGTCTGGTAGGTACCAAGCTAAAAAAATACAAAAAAAAGTGTTTGGGGAAGCAACGCCATTTGTATAAGCAATATGATAAGAAATAAGTTAATAATATAATCCTATTATAGTTCGTTGTATTATAATGCCATATAAATTATTATAGCCCGCAAAACTCTACAATAGTTCTTCCTTCTAACAGGGTGGCATGGATAGTATACGTACTTGCATGTTCCATTATCTTCGTCATATACACCTACAGCCAATTATGTCAGTTCTTTCGGTTCCAAAAGAACAGCTTAGTTGAGGTGGAGTTTAGGAACTCCGTCATTTTCCCCTCTGTAACAGTATGTAACCAAAACCCATTCAAGTAAGTAGATCATACCCGATTATGGAACATCCGAACATAATATAGCAAGCACACGGAATTTGAAAAGAAAACAGAACTCCGTAAATGTTTTTGATCTGGAAAAATACTCTGTCTTGTGTTTTCAGGTATAGTACGACTATTGAGGAGAATGTGTATGAAACGGCGAAGTTTCTCTCTTTGTATACAACAAACAACAATAGCTCACGAAGTAGGAAAATTAAGCTCGTCTTTGTAATTTTGATAAATATCTCATTCGTGAATCAGAAGCTTATTGCTGTCTATTCTATATTCTTGGGAAATCGACTATTCACTTAGAATTAATATTATTTACACAGCGAGGATGAACTGTCCTGCAGATACGATCATGTGCGTAGAGGATAGTTTATGCATCAATGTTAAAATGCGATGCGATGGGTTCCCGGATTGTTCGACCGGTTCAGATGAAATGTTTTGTGGTAAGTCGAATTTTGATATGGCGAAAGGAAAATTAATGTAAATTAATGATTTGGCGCCATTTGAGGGTCAGAATTAACCATATTTTACTAAGCGCACGAAGGAATACCAAAGTTTAACTTTTGCAAGTCAAATCCAGTTTTCCATCGACATTCTATTACCGTACTCTTTTCACGTATTCCTAGATCGTTGTCCATTAGTATTTCTCAGCGATGAAAAACGTAATTCTAGTGCCATATTCAACAGACAGTATGCATATTATGGTCAATTGGAAAATGACGGAAGACACGTATATATCACAAAAGAAGAACCCTTTATTTACCTGTATCGAGTTAGAGATGGGTGGCATATAGCCGATGGGCTTGGTGAGAGCGCTGATATACTGGCTAAAGTGAGAAGCGCCGCGGAACTGCCCGAGAATTTAGGAAGATTTCCATGGTCCGTCGGCAAACTGTCATCAGCATCTGTTACCTGGGAAGACGTCGAAGTCAACGTGACATGTGACAGTAAGGCTGGAATGATTATGATCAAATATATTGAACTATGTTTGAGACAGGAAGCATGCGTTTCAAGGAACCAGCTGATTCGCTGTTTTTCCTTGCAGTTGATTTCAAATGGTTGGTCGGAATAAAGACGACAGAAGCGAACAAAAGTCTAGATATGTTTACTTTGTACGAACACACGGGACACGACGTGGATGATTTTATTACAAGGCGAGTGTTGTCCGAGGTGATGTCTTTGTACTAATAAATCCTAGAAAATTGCACCGAAAATATACAACTAGTCACTCTAACCAGACCTTCATCCTTTACAGTATCATATTTGCTTTTTGTTCTCTTCCATAACCGTTCTTTGCGATATTGCAAATAATATCAGGTAATGACGTTTTGTTCTGATATTGATTTGTGCGGATATGTTTTGCTCTCTTCAGATGTTTGTGGAAAGGCGATGATTGTACGCAGGTTGGCAATGTGACTAGAACAATGACGGATATAGGTTTATGTTACACTATCACCTTTCAAGAATCAACAATCGAACAACCAGGTATGACTAGTAGGCAGTATTTCGTAGTTGTAAAAATAGCTGTCGTCTTCCTTCTCCCTCTTCAAATATAACAATCACGTGCTGTTGACTTCCAGGCGCTGGCTATGGTCTATCCATGACATTTAATATCGAGCATTATGAATACTTAAAACATTCACGGGATGGGATTGGAGTAAAGGTAAACATTATTTTTTGTGTCAGCAATATTTCTTGAATAACACAGAGACGCCTACACACCAAACCAAAATCACCCACAGAGCCAGAAACATACATGACCCACAGTTACTGATATATATATATATATATATATATATATATATATATATTGGGTGAGGGGGTGTGCATGCTCATATACACAAACAAGTCCTGATCATAAACAGCTTACATCTCATCCCATAATATCACCCATTGTTCAAATTCAATGTTCTTTTAAGTTTACATTTATAATATATTTCTTTTGATGCTGAACAGTTATTACTTCACGAACCAAACGATTTTCCTATGATGGCAGACAACGAATTGGCAGTGTCTCCTGGACTTGTCTCTTTTATTGCTGTCGAATCAACAAAGGTAATTTATGTTTATACTTACCTCTGATATTTGTCAAAAGTATTTTGTTTTCGGTTTTATGGAATATTTGTATGACATAATTCCAGGTAACTAACCTAGCATCTCCCTGGGGAAACTGTGGAGAGGCACCACTGAAATATTTTCAGAACTATTCTGAATCCAGATGTCTGATAGAGTGCGAGACAAAGCTGCTGGAAGATTATTGTGGCTGTAGAGCGTTCTTTATGCCACACAAAGAAGGTGAGGTCAGAGCGAAAAGCAATGCGAGTACCATATTTATTACTGATAACAATATTTTATTATCACGGGTAATTATGTCATATATTCTATAGGGATGATAAATTTACGGCATGCATTTCACATTCTGCCCAACTGGTTTATAAGTTATGTCAAAGTGTACGCAAATTGGTGTCGGCTACTTACTATAGCTTATGAATCGTATTGGTAACAAACGTTCATTTAAGCCTTTTAGATGCGACATAAGGTATTTACCATCGCATACAGGCGCCTCCATGGTCTAACTGGTGCGCATTGGATCACAGATCACTACCACATGAGTTCGAATTTCACCGTGGGCATACCTGAAGGGTATTTCATCTTTGACTTCGCTTCATTAACTTAGGAGGTCGTTCGGGCCATTTATCCTCCCATGTGCACAAAAGTGGCCGTAAAGCATCAATCAATAATAAAATAAACTACCACATACTGCGCTGATTGAAATGTAATTGTTGCTGTTTTACCGCCACTCTTAGGCACGAGGTAGGCTAAATGGGCCGAGCGACCTCCAAAGGTAATGGGGCGAAGCGAAAGATGAAACAACCTTTTGACATAGCTCTGGCGGGGTTTGAACCGAGGTGCTATAGATCTGTGGCCAACCGCGCTGCCATTTAGACCACGGAGGCCCCCTTCCGCTGATGAATTGAGCGGTTACCATTTGTCCATCACTTCGTCGTAGACTGTCAAATTAGTATTGTTCTTCTTCACCATTATAGGAATGAATGAAAGGAAATTCGAGTAAAACGGCATCTAAGAGACGTTCTACTACTGCATCTTCCCGTTCTTGTTCTTCTTCCTCTTTGTCCATTTAGTCACACAAGAAAATTGCTATAAGCCGTTTGTGTATGACAGTAGGATCATCTTAAAACCCTTTGTTCAGCATAGATCGACACGTACTGTCTGGTGTGATCTGTTCCTCGGTGTTGATTTTATTAACAATAATGTTCTGACCACCTTTTGAAGATTTGATCATCTCTTAATCACAAGCCAGTTTTTGAGATCTTGAATAATGCGGTCGTTGCGATGAACGTGGATTAGGAATTATGGTGCGTGTCAAATACGAGGTTTTAGCTATTTCACCATGCACCAGGTTTCTTTCAAATTACTTCAGTCAAAACAGATTTGCTATTTATCTCTTCTTATCGCCATCATAACTAAGAAGCATATGGTATGTAGCGAATTCCCTTGTGTGTGTGTGTGTATGTTTGAACCGGTCCCTAAAGTATCGACAGAAGAACTTAGTATATGTACCACTCGTTTATTGCTCTATCAGCACATACATTTCCAATTTCATACACCATACGCGAAATTTCTACGAAAAACTACAATGACACAATTGGCACTGAAGATTAATACATTGCTTCAGCAAACAAGAATTCGATATGTTATAATACACATATTACCGCCCACGAACAGCAAGTATCATACATTTTAACAACAAATTACTTAATACTACAAAAAAAATGACAAGAGTTTCTAGAGATATTCATTGACTTAAATACGCTAATTTCGTACCTCTTTGGGCAACCACACCATCACAAGCAACAAAATAATTCTTGTGGTGTCATTGTCGAGTCACTTCAAGTTCGACCGCGTCTTCGGTACCATCTCGTTCGAAAGGTGGCAGCAGCTATTCTTATAAATCACAAAGGGCGCCTACCATATTATGACGTAATCTACATTAATTCTAGGGTTTCCTATTGCAAAAACCTTACACGTATATGAAACTTTGTTATTATTCCCGAAGCTTTATCTCGTTCATGTTTCAGTTGGTTTTATAACATAATATTCTATAGGCGCATGCGCATTTTACACATGCGCATTTTAGGTAAATTTTATCACGATTTTATTTATTTATTTTTTAGTATTAGTAGTAGTAATAGTATTGGCTGTTCTTCCGCATTAATATTTATTTTTGCATAAGCCTTGCTATTTTTATTACACGAAATTCTATAACGCGAGATCGGATAACAAATATGCATATTCACAGACAGAGACAATTTGACTATATATGGTTGGAAGCTAGATAAATTATTTAAGGTTATTAACGACGATATTACCAAAAATCCGTTAGAATATCGTCAGAATCAGTATTTAATGGCCAGTAAATTTGTTCCGTATCTAGGTGAACCTAAAGCGTGCGACGTGGAAAACTATATCGAGTGTGCTTTGCCAACTTTAGGTATGTAATATTTCATAGGCCCATGATATTCCGAAATCGTTCAGCTTAGTCAGTTATAAAACGTGCTAATCCGCAAAACAATGCCAGTAGATATTACCATAACATCGTTTGTGTTTATTTAACAGAGAAAATACGGGCCAATTCGTACGCTAAATTCTGCCAGGAGTGTACCGAGCCGTGCGACAAAAATTTTTACGTCTCGACTACATCTTTTGCCCTAAGATTAGCTGAAATGGGTAAGTCGTTGCGTGCAATTTTATTTATTTGAGACGATATTAAGGCAAATAGAGAATAAATAAAATAAACAACTATACAAATATTTGTTGAACTTAAGCTGAAAACAAACTAGCGCCCAAATAACTCGCAAACCATTAAAACGAATTGTGTTTTCTGCCTTTTCATTAGGCAGTGAGCAAGACCTGAGACGATATAGGTTACGGGAGAGTCTATTTACCGCCAGAGAAGCTCGGTACAGGAATTCAGCTGATCAGTATAGACAGACGATGAGACAATTTCATTACACGGATTATTACTTGTTACAGCTACGACAGCTCCTGGTTATTTTGGAATTGCAGATAAACGAAGATTACGATGATATCATGACATACACCGTGTTGGTTGAAGAAGATTGTAAACAAAGTAGAAATATGTTGAAACGTGCTAGTCTTCTCATTAATACGGAGGTATACTCATCACACGCACACGCACATACAGACGCACACACACGCACACACGCACGCACGCACACGCACACAGGCATATAAACAAATAAACACACACACAAACACACGCACAGAGAGAGAGAGAGAGAGAGAGAGGTGTCAGGAATGAATGATGAGACAGCATAATATATACAATCCTATGCAAAATACGATGCACATACTATGTTCTTGTATCTTAATAAACGTCTGACTTCTTTCCTTGAATATACATGAAATATACTCATGATATTATCTTCACAGATAATTACACTCCTTCAAGAATTCAGATCAAAGCTCTTGGCTTTGTTAGTTAAATATTTCCCCAGTTTAGAGACGCTAACTGATGAATTAATCAAAGTTATAGAAGATGCTAAAACTGAATACGATCTTGGAACAAATAATCTGATCTTGGACTTCGGCGCTTGTAAAGCAGGTAAATAGTGTTTGGCGTGATCATCTCAAAGACAAGATGATGATGATGATGATGGTGGTGGTGATGATGATGATAATGATGTGATGATTAAATATGTCTTGGATTTCGGCGCTTGTAAAGCAGGTAAATAGTGTTTAGCGTGATCATCTCAAAGACATGATGATGATGATGATGATGATGATGATGATGATGAAATAGGTTTGTGCTGCCATAACATGACGTGTTGACATGTATTTGTTGACAGATTGTAGGACAACGGCAGAAGGTTTTGACTACACCGGAAATATATCTACGACGATATCTGGTTATACCTGCCAGAGATGGGATCGACAGACACCACATCAACATCATTATAAAGAAAAACTTAATGACAGGTAAAACGTTCCTTGATAGTTAATAAGCATTTTATTACTTATACCTGTTCAAAGATTGATACAGAATGATGTCCATATATATATATATATATATATATATATATATATATATATATATATATATATATCGGCATCAGTTTCGGGGAAGTCCCAAAATATAACGTGTTTTGCTTTTATTTTCCGGGTTTTGAATCTGTTTTATATTTTAGTGTCATGATTTCCAATTTAATAATACCATAGAAATATTTCGACGTCTTTCTGATTTGTACCAAATCTTACACAATATTTCTGTGTTTTGTATAACGTGATCATAATATTGGACGAATACGAGTCGTAAATAGAAAGTCTCTCTCGGTTTTAGGACAGTGTACCCACAAATCGCTCGTAAATAGACTTATTTTAATGATATGTCGTCGCCAAGATTGATTCTCTTGTCTTACTAATGAGCTAATGAATCGAAACTGAATTATATTGTTGGAAACTAAATTGTCTAAATCTGTGCACGATTAACTTTTTATAGTCGTCGCGAATTTATTTTTATTGAATAAACAAAATTACAATCCCCGTAATAATAATAATATTACAAAGTTTTAGTTTAAATATGAATTACAAGTTTTGTTAATAGGACTAACTAAAGGTGATTGTTTAATCAGATTTCCCGAAGGGAACATCGTCGATCCGGCTAATTTCTGTCGCAATCCAGATAAAGATCCAGTTGGACCTTGGTGTTATACAACCAATCCAGATGTCGAACGAGAGACTTGTCAAGTACCAATATGTTCAGGTTCTGTTCTGTTATAAGCCAATTAACGTGTAACTATGAATCAAATCTATGTAGTATATCTTACTATTTGACTAATACAGAATTCACAATCTCTCTCTCTCTCTCTCTCTCTCTCTCTCATATATATATATATATATATATATATATATATATATATATATCATTACACATATTACAGATTGTAGGAATGCTGGCGAGCCTTATCGTGGTAATAGGCAACTAACATTAAGTGGATTGACATGTCAAAAATGGGTTTCACAATCACCTCATCAACATCAGTATTCAAGTGCAGATTACTTTCCTGATGACAGTTTATCAGAAGTAGATAATTTTTGCCGCAATCCAGATAATAAAGAGACGGGGCCATGGTGTTATACTACAAATCCGGAAGTAACATGGGATACCTGTGCTCTACCTATGTGTCATGGTTAGAGAACATATATAATTATTTGAATGCCATCATCAGAGAACATAATAACGTCAGTTATAAACAGCAAAACAACAAATTTGTTCTCTCATACGTTGGGTTGAAGAATGCGAAACAAAATTTTGTTATAATCTGATATAATAAATCATCTTCTTTAATTTAGACTGTAAGATGAAAAGTCTCGGTACAGATTACGTTGGTACGAAATCGGTGACTAGGACAGGTAGACCATGTCAAAGATGGGACATGCAGTATCCACACAAACACAGACTGACAGATGTCAGTCGCTTTCCGGATCGTACGTTAGCCGACGCATCGAACTTCTGTCGGAATCCTGACTTCAAGGAAGTAGGTCCCTGGTGTTTCACTACCGATCCTAACAAGATGTGGGAACCCTGTGGAATCCCATTTTGTTCCAGTAAGTAATATTCTTCAACACTTTGTTACTATTTTCCTTAACCAGAAAATAGACGTCACGAGTTTTCATAAGGAAACAATGTTTACTTTGTCATACTTCAGAATGTAAGCTAGATGACGATAACAAAGGTATACATTACGATGGTACACAATCATTTACCATATTTGGACATGCCTGCCAGCGTTGGGATTCACAGACGCCTCACGCACATCCGTTTACGAGTGATGACATGTTTCCAGATATAACTGTACAGGCTGCCTCCAATTACTGTCGTAATCCCGATCCAGATAAGCACAGCGCCCCCTGGTGTTATACTACTCATTCCGACTTTGAATGGGAACCTTGTGATATATCACTTTGTAATGGTATATACATGGTTGCTTATATATATATATATATATATATATATATATATATATGCGTTTGTGCATGTGCGTGCGTGCGTGCGTGTGCGTGTACGTGTGTAAGCGCGTATGTGTGTACGTATATATGCGTGTACGCGTGTGTGCGCGCGCCGTTTGTGGTTTCGCGTTGATTAAATAAATTGATAAATCTATATAGCTGTGTATATCTATATGTCTTTCCCGACGACGATACCGGCACAAAGTTACACGGATAGCTAATACTGGATTCCATCTTATCACTGAAACAGATTGCCTACATACGCCACTAGGTCATACATACAATGGCAATAGGGCAGTTACAAGCAAAAATCATCCTTGTCAGCGGTGGGACAGGCAATACCCGCACAGACATCCTTACACAGACGCCACACACTTCCCAGACAGCTCATTATCTGAGGCCAACAATTACTGCCGGAATCCAGATTCAGACATAGGAGGTCCTTGGTGTTATACTACCCATCCAGAAGTCGAAAAGGAGTTCTGTAGTATACCAAAATGTTCGAGTAAGCTTTCTTGCGTTGTTTTCATTGTAGAACATTTTGAGCCGCCATTTATTACATAGACCCTTACATAACGAGATATATTCATTAATAAACGCAGCATGTCGAATGGATGAAAGGGGTTTGGACTACAAAGGCACGCAAAAGTCGACAAAATCCGGACTGAAATGTCAAAGATGGGATTCACAATTGTTCCATGCTCATGAAAGTTTTCCGATGGACAGTTTTCCGGATGGGACGCTTTTTGAAGCGGCAAATTATTGCCGCAATCCCGACCAGAAACAAGGTGTTGGACCATGGTGTTATACTACGGATCCAAACGTCCAATGGGAGGGATGCGACATTCCGATATGCGCTGCGCCGTCACAGGATTTGGATAGAATACCAGGTACCGAGATGTATCCCCTATATCCAGTATGGCGAATTATACGAACGACTACTATACGTGCCAATAAAACTAATATTTCTTTGATTCGATGTATCAGATTGTATCCAGACGGAGATAGGCATCGAATACCAAGGCAGGTGGGCCTACACGTCAACAGGATTACAATGCCAAAGATGGGATAGCCAGTATCCGCATCAGCACAATTTTTATTATCCAGATCTATTTCCGGATAACTCTGTCTCCGAAGCCAGAAATTACTGCCGTAATCCCGACAGAAAGAAAGGCACCGGACCTTGGTGTTATACAATCATTCCTGGCGTAGAATGGCAATCGTGCGGAATCCCTTTATGTTTGGGTAGGATTTCAATTTAAGGAATAATGATATATTTACATACGTTTATTTGTTTATTTCTTGAAAGGGCACCTCCGTAGTCTAGCGGTAGCGTGTTGGACCACAGATCACTACCACCCGTGTTCGAATCTCGGCGTGGGCATATCTGAAGGTTGTTTCATCTTTGACTTCGCTTCATTACCTTCGGAAGTTGCTCCGCCCATTTAGCCTACCATGTGCACAAAAGTGGCCGTAAAACATCATAAATCATCATCATCATCATCATCTTGTTTGTTTCTTGACGAGTTGGTGATCGAATGCTGTTAATTATAGGCTGCTACAAGATAGACCAGCCATATAAAGGTACGAGGGATGTAACTCAATCTGGATTAACCTGCCAGATGTGGGCCAGACAGCAACCGCATCCTCATCCCTATCAGGTTGCGCTGAGTGACGATAAGAATTACTGCAGGAATCCCGACAATAGAGCATCGGGTCCGTGGTGCTATACGACAGATCCCGATAGAGTTACTGAGACCTGTGGCGTCAAACAGTGCTCCGGACCAGGTTGGTTAATGCAAAGGGTTATTATAGGGCTAACTAGGGCAGCATTAGCTTCAATAAATGACGTAATAAAAGTGTCTTTTTATGACGTTTTATGATGTTTATGGTGTCTATCTTTGTTTGCGTGATTTTATTAATTTGTGTTATTTATGGGGTTTTTAAAAACAGCAAACAATTAAAATGACGTATAGGTCGTTGTTGACAAAACACCAGGTTTCTGATAAAAACACATATCGCGATTAAAATAAAAACTAATTACTATCTTTAAGCCATAAATTGGTACTCGGGATTTCCTTTTCCCCCCAGATTGCCGTGTGACTGACGTAGGCAGTGAATATATGGGTAAGAGGTTTTTAACGGTGTCTGGATACACATGTCAGAGATGGGATGTACAAATACCACACGCTCATCCTTACACTGCTCCGGAGATGTTTCCAGATAACAGTCTAGCTGAAGCGTCTAATTATTGTAGGAATCCTAACAAAAGACTCGGTACTGGTCCGTGGTGTTATACCACTAATAAACAAATGGAATGGGAACCATGTGGTATTATTCATTGTTCGGGTGAGTTATTGTGTTGTTAGCATCGAATCCAAACTTTAGGCGTAGAGGAAAAACTCGCTCGACCAGTTAAATTCCTGAATTGGAATTGGATTATATGATTATTTTTAAAATGGAATTCGAATTGATAAATTTTGAATTGGAATAAACCGATTCAATTACCCTTGGCGCCATCATGCGGCTGCATTTCACACTACGGTCTCGGGTTAGAAGTCTAAGAACAACTGTGTTGCATGGCGGTTTACGGGTGTACTCGCCGATAACTGTCTTACTGAAAAGCTGTATTTAGGCTATTTACCAGCTATATTTGGATTTTAATTATAGCTCATTAAGCGTGTGCGATCTTCATATCATAATTTTGCATTTAATAGGAATGGCATATACTTCATCCAAAATATATATATGCCACTAAACTAAGTAACGTTCAGCGCGATTTGCATGGCTGCCATGGTTCAGCCTGTCTAGTTCAAACTTATTTTTATAGAACCTTTGCCATCTGACATGACGATGTGAATGGATAAAATCAATGATCACATAGATTATAATTCATTGGATGATTCCTATTACTGTAACATTGGTATTTTTGCATGATATCTTGTATTGAAAGTGAACTGTTTTTATTTTCTTAATTAGCCATTCGTGCAATGTTTTCTACGTGTAAATGTCAAGGTTGTTAATACAATCGTTCAGCTGAAATACTAGTCTCAGTCTCCGTGTAATATGACATAATTTGCTGAAAGATTTCCAGTATTTAACGTTAGTGAAAGGATGCCACTCCCTATTAACAGTGCGCGCCATAGCTGTTTCTAATCCGAGATCGCCGTTGGAAGGAAGGTTAGAAATATGACGATGATTCTTCATCTCTTCCTCATCCAACCCAGGTCTCTTAAGCAGCGGGGTTATGGTGGCTCGTTTCAAACACAACGGCATCACTGATTCATCCATTGACCTATTGACAATGGCTGTTATCAGCGGTAGAAGTTGATCCACACATTTCTTCAAAAGTCAAGTGGGCAGTGGATCATAGTCATATCACTTGTTCGGAGATGTGGAACGTTTGAATTACTTCCCATCAAGTTCTTGGTTAATTTGAAGAGTTTCTTTTGATCTTTTCCACATTATTCTATCTTTGTGGAATAGAAACACTTCTCCTCGAAGAGTAGTGTATTGGAATTGGAATTGACACATTTGGAATTGGAATTCATAAATTTGATGTGGATTTGCAATTGGAATTGACAAAATGGAATTGCCCCCACATCTGCGCTCGACAACACTTGACCCCTTTCAACATTTCGCGATTAAAGATCCAAACAGAAAAGCATCATGGCTTCGATGAATACTAATTTAGTAACATAACGCAACAAAACGTGCCCTTCAATCACCACACGTTGGGGGCATACATAGTGTCCATATTTTAGCTGTAATTGTATACAAACATCATCATCTTCTTTCAAGTTTCATATTTAATATATACTTAGATTGCAGGACGACAGTTCTTGGAAAGGAGTTTGTCAGTCATCAGTCGTCGACTATCTCGGGGATTCCTTGCCAACCTTGGAGCTTACAGTTTCCGCATTCTCACAGTTTCACGAATGACAACATGTTTCCAGACGGATCAGTAAAATCAGCCTCTAGTTACTGCAGAAATCCAAACGGAAGACGAGAAGGGCCGTGGTGTTATACACTGGATCCCGGCGTGGAGTGGGAATCCTGTGGTATAGTTGAATGTCAAGGTATTCATCAATAACAAACATTATTGCATCTTACATTTTTGTAAATCGTGGACAAACATTTTAATGCTTCTTCGCATTTTCAAGGGAAGAATCATCTAGAATGTCGTAGTAGTTACTATGGTGATGACTATATAGGTCATAAATCGACAACGTTATCCGGGAGAACGTGTCAACATTGGGCCGCCGAAGAGCCGCACAAGCATAATTTTACAGACGACGACTTTCCGGATCTCTCATCGAAAGACGCCGCCAACTACTGCCGTAATCCGGATCGCAGACAGGTATTCGGCCCGTGGTGTTATACAACTGACCCGGATGTTCCTTGGGAATTTTGCGGCATACCCTTTTGCTATAAGCCAGGCAAGTCGTTCGAATTGAATAAAATATAGAATGCTGTGAAGTTCATCCGCGCTACACCTAAGAGTGTATTCTTCTCGTTTTCGAGCCAAATAATTAATTGTTTTATCTTCTTGGCCAGAAATCCTAGCGACGAGAGAAGGCTGGGAATATAACGGTCGACGTTCTGTGACTAGATCTGGTGTACTATGTCAACAGTGGAAACTACAGTCTCCCCATAAACATCCATACGTCAATCTTGAAGCATTCGGGAAGGAATCATGGGTGAATGTACGGAATTACTGTAGAAATCCAGATAGAAGAATCAGTGGGCCATGGTGCTACACAGTAGATCAAAATGTGGAATTCGAAACTTGTGGAATACCTTCATCAAAAGGTGAGAACTTATTATGTGTGGAAGCATTTTTTGAACCACGTCATAACAATATGGCGTATTAATGAAGTAGGCTACCTTAGACGGCTGATTATATCACCAATGTTTGTGTTAAATGTTGAACGTGATAAGATAATATTAAGGATAACACCTAGAATCTCCTAATGGGTTACACTATCAAAAAGCATTATCTGGAATAGAGAATACTATTTCTGGCCTTGACCCAATTTCGGTCGCCACTCCCCCAGAAATCGGGTACGTACTGTTAAGTTAATGTAAAAATATTTTTGACATTAATTTAGATTTCAATTTTTTAATATAAGTGGGAACAGTTTATATAATTCTGTTATCATTTCAATGTTCAGTCTTTAGATCTGGGGCTTAATTAACGTACTCAGTCTTTGTATTTCGGCCATTTTAGTTATTTTGGCGGTAGTCGTAAGAAATGTAGCTTTTTTTCTTATATTATTTATTCTAACAAACAAAATTAATGCCTTTATCGCGAAATAACACCAGTAAGTACGCAAACAAGCCTTTTATTTACGCCTTTTTGGATATTTCTTAGTGCTTATATTGATTTTATTGCCTGTGCGAAAGTGACGTAAATATAGCACGACAGTCTTCAAACGATAAATACGCCGTCTGTTTAAATGGTATATCGACCTGATAGAGTGTGTTCATTGTATTCTGTCTTTCTTTTGATAAATTCACCAATACTTGAAATTTATGTTCAGCCGTGTTCACATATTTGTTTCTTTGCCTGGAGTTGTTTGGGATTGAAATAAAGTTATAACTATATTAATATATTTACTGTAATTAGTTTCTACATTTTATTGTCGCTTTGCATCGCGATACATTCCTAAATTCAAACTTTTTTCATAGAACACGATAATCAGGCTGAAGTACTAGCTAGTTAAATCATCTGCTTAATAAAATAGAATCTGTTGTGTACTGCATACGATTAAACTGGTACATGAACATACTGTATCGAATGCTTCCATCACCACCCGGTTCTTTATTTACTGAGTATTTAAAAATTGAAGTCTCCCTTGTATTGAGCAAGGAAATAATATAATATAACATGTTGGAATCACTGATGACGTATCACTTCCAGAGCTGTATTGTTTTACTTATAATGAAGGTGGACAATTTCCAAAGCTGATACATCAATTTATGCAATCTATGACAAGTGGTCTTGCTGCTTTCAACTTATCATCATTAATGTTGTGATTTTCTTTTCATGAATAACACTGGCACAATATATGTATTGAGTGCCAGTAGTTGTGCATAATAGTTTTTTTATAAAGAATGTTTGGCAATTTTCTTCTGGGTTAACTTATACGTTTTGAGCCATTTAATAAAGTCATACACTTTTACATTGCACTTAAAATGACATTTAATCTGGGTTACACATGGTTAATTACAGGTATCACATATAGTTGTCTGATTCGGATTAAAAGTTATAGATTAGCTGATATATGACGTCATGTCGCTGACAACTGTTTATTGTCTTTTTAAAGATAAGTTTATCTTAGCCATAGAATATGCCATTTAAGTAATTGAACAACGTGTTTCCTAATTGTTTTCCACGATTAATTTCTTTAGCACGAAGAATCTCTTCTGGAATAAAACCCACCATTCCTTCCCCCGATCTCAATCTCGCAGGTTTCCCTTTCATGAATAGGTACTAACATACAACATGTACTAAACATCAGTATTTATGCATAAGCAGTTGTTCTATAATAGTTTTATCCATTTTAATCAGGGCGTGTAAAGAAATTACGTTTAGCTATCCCTTTATAAATAATCACAACATTTATCCATTATCCAATCACATCTGTATTATTGTGTATAGACTGTCGCCTTATCCAGAGAGGTACTGAGTACACGGGATCGCAGCATAATACTATATCAGGAAGAATATGCCAACGATGGGATGCTCAAACTCCACATGCTCACAATTTTACGGACGATTCTGACTTCTTCCCAGAGTATAGCATCCAGGATGCTGCTAACTATTGCAGAAATCCAGACAACAGTCCAAGTGGCCCTTGGTGCTATACAACTGATCTTGATGTTATCAGGGAGAACTGTGATGTGCCGAGTTGCCATGGTAGAATGCAGCTGTTAAAATTACCCATATTTAGATTATATATTTGAAATTACTGCTTATTCAATTACGTTATGACTAAAAATCTGTTTCAATTCACAGCTATTAGTGATTGTATATAATGTATAAGTCTGTCTGTCTCTGTGTGTGTCTGTGTATGCGCGGGGAGGGTATTTGCGTGCGTGTGTGCGTGCGCGCATGCGTGTGTGTGTGTGATTATATATGTTTTCTTCTACCACATGTTTGAGCACCGCGTGATACGAAAACCACGTAACTAATGATATTTTACTATGAAAACAGACTGCAAAAAGTCTATGCGTGGTAAAGATTACACCGGAAGTCGGAATTTTACAATATCCGCTCTCACCTGTCAAAGTTGGAACAACCAAGTACCTAATCAGCATACGTTTACTGACTCTGACTTTCCTGACGTCAGCATAAAATATGCAAACAATTATTGTCGCAATCCGGATAACAGTCCGGAAGGTCCTTGGTGCTACACAATAGATCCAGACGTGAAGAGGGAACCTTGCGGAATTAAACTCTGTACGACTCCAGGTTAGAATACGATAATTAGTAATTATTGGAGAATGGAAAATGCCATTAATCTTCCGTCATCGTATTGCAAGTGATATAAAAAAGATTGTCTGTTATCTCTTGTGTTCTCACTCCCTCAGGTTGTCGTCAAACACAGCTTGGTAACGCATATCGAGGCGAGCATTTTTTCACAGCTTCCGGTCGTCTTTGTCAACGTTGGGATAGACAAAACCCCCACAGTCATAGTCATACGGATGCGTCTTCATTTCCGGATCGAAGTCTGTTTGATGCTTCGAATTACTGTCGTAATCCAGACGACGATCCTAACGGGCCGTGGTGTTATACAATTGATCCGGATACAGTTCGTGAGACTTGTAACATTCCCATGTGTTCTGGTAAGTTTTGTAATACACTTGTCGATACATGAATTATTATATATATATATATATATATATATATATATATATATATATATTATTATTATTATTATTATTATTATTATTAAGCGCTTATTTATGTCTAATCTTTGTCGATTGTGTGTATTGTATAGCAAAAGTAAACGTACAAGTGGATGTAAAACTACAAATTCAAATTAAATCCTACGTCATGAAAATGATCTCTTGAAAGATCATAGATCTGCTGTACATTTAATAAAGTAATAGCGCATATGTCTTATTCAGCAAGGTTATATCTAGCAAACTTTTGTTACACTTATTTTGAGGTTAATTCGAAACGCCCCCACTTAGTAGTTTGGGAATTTAGAAAACTCAGGCAGTTTTATATTATACTTTAAAACACATTTAATCTGGATTACACATCGTTTAGTACATATATCGCATATGGCTGCCCGATCTAGATTAAAAGTAATTTAAAAAAGTGATTTATAATTATTTTTGATAATTAACTTCTTTAGGAAGAAGAAGCTCTTCTAGGAAACACTTGACCCGATCTAGCTTTCTACACACACGCGCACTCACACACGCACGCACGCACGCGCGCGCACGCACATACACGTACATACACGCACGCACGCACACACAAACAAACGCACACAAGCACACAAACACCCCCCCTCCAGGCAGTGTTAAATACTGGAGAACGCGATAATAAAGAATATTTATTAAGGTACATTTCACAGAGATACCTGTATTTATGTTTATAAATGTTCTATATATTATGGTTTTGTTTCCGCTAAATACACTTATGAGCCCGTAGTAAGTTGGTAGTGCAGTTGAAGCCGCATTACAGGTGCTTCCGTTGTCTAACTGGTAGCACGTTGGATCACAGATCACTACCATCTGAGTTCTAATCTCGGCGTGGGCATATCCGAAGGGTGTTTCGTCTTAGACTTCGTCTCATTACCTTTGGAGCTCGCTCGGTCCATTTAGCCTACCTTGTGCACAAAAGTGGCCGTAAAACATCAATCATCATCATCATCATCATCTCTTGAAGTCATAATATACAGAAAACTTCCACCGTAGTTTTTATAGGATCTAGATGAAAGGCTTTGCCATCTTTAACTCAATGACTTCTCATATCTGTATTCGTTTGTCTGTAGAACAAACTGTATATTTCCGTCACACAACATTTCCGTGGAACTTATGAGTCATTAGTCATTTTTCTAATCTTGTTTAAGAACGATAAATCTAACACTTCGGGATCACTACGACAGGAAACAACACTATTCATACATGTATGTATACGATGTTCAGTAAATATGAGCAATACGTTTGGACTTTTTGCAGGGGATTTGTGCTGGTGATAACGTTTTGTACACACGAATCACGATGCAACGATTTCCCAGATAATTACGGCCACTGTATAATCACAGATATGCATTACCCCCCCCCCCCCGAATTACATGGAAAATAATAAATTATAAACGAAAATAAACCGCTTAAAAATCCGTTCATTGATTTATCGTGTTGTGACAAATTAAAACCTACAGCTAATTAAAGATATGTATACTTGAACCTTTTATCTAACACTGTTTATGGTATTCGGTGTTGTACTTGTAAACGAACTAAGAAGTCCTAATGTTGAATTAATTGTTTTCGGCACTTCTTGAAACTCTCTGCTTGTAAATGATGGATTGTTATGAATAATAAAGGCAATATCACAGACCTAGCTATAGCCTGCCAATATTTGGCAAGATGAATAATCTAAGTCAAGTCAGTTGAGAAAAAAACAACCCCGGTGTTAATAAACTAGATATAACAAAAGATGACATCAATATATTAATTAAGAACTTTATTAATCAGAGCAATGTTTGCATTTCCTTTTATTATAAGTCCTGTAACATGATTGTTGTCTTTAATAATTTCGATTGACAAAAAACTATATTTTAGTTTTTGCGTTTAGGTGAATGGATTCCACCGATTGGGAATTCTGAATTGTTTTCATAGACATCGTATATAATTGGACATAGTATTATATTGGTACTATTCCAGTGAGCATTACGAATGTGCAGAAATATTTCCATGCTTTCCTTTCATACTTCATTTTGCATTGTTATGGTCATCCAGCGCCAAAGATTCCTTCCTGTCCCACGATGTTGGTAGGAATATGTAATGGCAACCGGAATATTAACGTATTATCTTGAATATGAAGGAGAATTAGTGAGCGGGTGATTTTAATGTTTTCCTTAACTCTGGACACACCAGAGAGGCTACTCCAGAGAGAAATTAAATGATCCTAGAGATCCTGAATACGAAAATGGTGATTGTCACCATACTGGGCATCTTTATCAGAAGCTTATGTCACTAATGTACTAATGTTTGGGTACATACAATGATTGGGATGCTGCTGAATTCTTCTTTTATCATGGTCTATCAACGTTTAATTTAGACGTAAGTTTTAATTTCAGATTGTATGGAAACAGAATTTGGTAAACAATACGTTGGGAGTCGATCAATAACTGCATCAGGCAGGGTATGCCAGAGATGGGACTCGCATTTTCCACATCCCCACAAGATAACACACAATGATCTTCCCGAAGCCAGAATTGAAGATGCAGCTAATTACTGTCGCAATCCGGATAACAGAGCTAGTGGTCCGTGGTGTTATACTTTAGATCCTGATGTTGAAACTGAAACCTGCGATGTACCTTTATGTTCAGGTGAGACGTAAAGGCAAAGTCTACACTAACTGATGTAGTCACTTTGAATTTTATCATAGAAATGTCCATTTACGAATGATCTTGTTACGTTGTATTTTCAGACTGTAGAGCAACATATCATGGGTATGATTATATTGGTCATGCGGCTACTACGATATCAGGTAGACCGTGTCAAAGATGGGACGAACAGGTTAATAGAATAAAGCACATGTCATAATTCGTACCAGGATTTTCTCTTATAGATCACCGTAAATGATCGTTATAAATAACCACATGACATTTCCAAACAGTTTCCTCATCGGCACAACTTCACAAATATAGAATTCTTACCCGATGCCTCACTTTCTGACGCCAACAACTACTGCCGTAATCCAGATCGAAGATATGGCGTAGGAACCTGGTGTTTGACGCAAGATCCTGATTTGTTCTGGGAACCATGCGGTGTTCCTTTGTGCAAAGGTTTGTCATTATACTTAACTCAGTAATGGTCGATAATAGGAGCGTTTCTTTGGTAATGGTAGCCCATTATGTAATAAACGAAATGCAAGACATTCAATTGTATGCATTCCAGACTGTGTTGTTGACCAAGACGGAACAGCTTACAGAGGTAACAAGTCAAGAACCGTAGACAATGAGATGTGCAAACGATGGGATGAAGCAACTATTTCATACAACAGCGGGGACTTTGATGTCAACTCGTTGTCGGAATTAGCCAACCTTTGTCGTAATCCAGTAAAGGGAGCTAAGACAGGCACAGGACCTTGGTGTCATGCGATCAACTCTGGCGAAGAGATTATTTCGTGTGGTATACCTTTATGCAAAGGTACTAATTCAGTTTCGCGATTTGGTTAGTTACAGCATGCATGTAAATCTGCATGCGTAGTTCGGTTGTTGCTGGTTATAACAAATCGCTTTACATTTACATATCGCCGTGTCTACCTATATTAAGTTGTTGTCTTTTCTGATATTCGGTATCCCGGTAAAATCATATCGGAACAAAGTAATCGGATAGCAGAGAAAGACAGTGTTATACAGGTATTAAATATCGATACAATATGATACTGGCGATTAAGTACATCAATGAACTTTTAGCATCCTAATTAGGGGGCCTCGGCATAATTACGAACTTCTTGGAATTATACTACCGTCACACATTATGAATAATACCCCGGGAACTAGCCGTTCAACCGTTTTGAAAAATGTAAACATCGGGAAATTGAGGGACTCGGGGTCTGTAAAACGTGAAATGTAAACATGACATTTGTTGTATGGGTAATCAATCATAATGCAAAAAGGATTTTTGCCTAAAGAAATTGCTGCTACAAATGGGGTAAGGGTAAAATCACTAAATTCTCATTTTCATGGTCGATTTCACCGTTTCCTTCAATTCATTGGAGGTTTTCCGGTTGCACAAAAAAACTAAAACAATATGGAAGTCTACTAATACGTTTCCATTTTTGTTTATAGATTGCAAGCAAATGGATCACGGAGAGGATTACATGGGTAAACGAGCAAAGACCATTTCTGGAAAGACTTGTCAGAGGTGGGACGCCAAGTCTCCAAACTCACATAGGTATGAGTCAGATTTTCCCGACGGCACGGCCACAAAGGCTGTTAATTATTGTCGTAATCCGGGCAATGTAAGAGAAGGACCATGGTGTTACCTGGCTGATGAAACTGGCTGGGAATATTGTGATATACATAGCTGTACAACGACAGGTATAATACAAGTTGTTATTGTATAATGTACATAATTTGATTTGTAAAAGATGGCATTCTAATACCCAAACATTCGTACATTCTAATACCCAAACATTCGTACATTCTAATACTCAAACATTCCTACATTCTAATACCCAAGCATTAGTACATTCTAATACCCAAACATTCGTACATTCAAATACCCAAACATTCGTACATTTTAATACCCAGACATTCATACATTCTAATACCCAAACATTCGTACATTCTAATACCCAAGCATTAGTACATTCTAATACCCAAGCATTAGTACATTCTAATACCCAAACATTCGTACATTCTAATACCAAAACATTCGTACATTCTAATACCCAAACATTCGTACATTCTAATACCCAAGCATTAGTACATTCTAATACCCAAGCATTAGTACATTCTAATACCCAAGCATTAGTACATTCTAATACCCAAGCATTAGTACATTCTAATACCCAAACATTAGTACATTCTAATACCAAAACATTCGTACATTCCAATACCCAAACATTCGTACATTCTAATACCAAAACATTCGTACATTTTAATATCCAAACATTCTTATATTCTAATAGCCAGAATCTCAAAGCTATGACATTGTATATTTTACATTGAAGACTGTATCTGGACGTCCTCCGGTCAGGAATATAGAGGTTATTACGCTCTTACCGTTAACGGTCGTACCTGTATGAAGTGGGGTGACCACGGTGGACGTATACCACACAAACACGCCTTTACAGATGAACATTTCCCCGATGCATCCATCAATGAAGCATTCAATTATTGTAGGAACCCGAATGGTAGCAAATCGGGACCGTGGTGCTATACTACTGATCCTAAAGTGGAGTGGGAATACTGTCCCATTCCATCATGTCTAGGTATGATTGCCATACGTTTTGAATCAACTAAATAATAACCAACACAGTATGTGTGTGTATGTGTGGGTGTGTGTGTGTACGTGTCTGTGTACGCACTAGTAACGCGTGAGATTGCGTTCCAATCGCAGATTGTCAGAAGTCTGGCCAGCGATATACGGGAAGAAGAGCGTTTACTATTTCTGGTATCCCATGTCAGCGCTGGGATCAGCAAACACCACATAAACACCAGTGGAAAGATGGAGATTTCGCCGAGGATGGAAGTCTAGCTAATGCATCCAATTACTGCCGAACACCGGACGGTACAAAAGAACCTTGGTGCTATACTCTGGATCCAGACATAGCAACCGAGAAATGTAGTATTCGATCATGTGATGGTGATTTATATTCATTCACCTTTTATTCCTTACTATCTCATTAATTCTTACTGTTAAATGGTCACAAACGTACTTAGTATTCCCATTATTCGAATTGAAGACTTCACAATAACAGAATACTTCCTCATGTGATGGTGATTTATTTTCATTCGCCTTTTGATCCTTACTGTCTGATTAATTCTTACTGTTAAATGGTCACAAACTTACTTATTCCCATATTTCGAACTTAAGACTTCACAATAACAGAATACTTCCTCCTTTGAAAGTGCCATCCCTTTGTATTACAAACCAGCATATTACGCCTATTGCGCCCATGCAAAATGTGTCTATTAATATATGCAGATTGTTATCGTAAATTATATGGAACTGAATACAAGGGAACCAGAAGCAGCACTTTATCTGGCATTAAGTGTCAACGTTGGTCAGAGATCACTCCACACCATCACACCTTAGACGATCCAGATAGATATCCCGATGGCTCTGTTGCCGAAGCTTCGAATTACTGCCGTAATCCACATCAGGAAGATACCGGACGACGAAGGCCGTGGTGTTTCACCGTGGATAAGGATGTAGAATGGGAATATTGCGATGTTCCTATGTGTGATGATGCCTGTAAGTCAGGCAATTTCCTTTCTTTCAACCAATCCTTAAACTTACCCGGTGATCATACCCATTTACAGGGGAAGTGGGAAGTTAGTTAGCATTGAACGTCAGGCAATGAAAAGAATCGTTATATTAGATAACTCCCTTTCTCCCTTTCTCTCTAATATTGATCAATTGTGTGCTCCACAGGGCAAGATGGCTGCATTACGAACAAAACAGCTGCCGATTTCGCGACCCCGATTAAAACATCGAAATATGGCAAATCGTGTTCCAACTGGCGAGATCACGCTCCTGTCTTAAGTCGTCACTTCAACATTAGTGGTAATCTAACGGAGGGTAAACTGTGGCATCATAATGTCACCGCCAACAAGGGTACAGTAACCAGAGGTAGCTGTCACAAGGTATTTAGGAAGCAGCATATGAATGGAACGTGCACCTCAAAGTCAAGGTTTCATTCTGGCATCATAACGTGTCTAGTCGGAGGTAATCCGCCCGATGATTGCGTCGATTCGAATCCCAGCTGTAGCGCAACGGAAAACTGTTGCCAGCCCGTTAGCTTGTCGTGTTGTAGTGACTACTGGGTGTTGACCTGTGATAGTGATGTCACGCTGTATAACGCATCCGATAGCTTCGCTCAGAAATGTGCCTACAAAGATAAATATTCATATTGCTTGTCCGATATTCCAAGCTCCGCACAATGTCGACCTCGGCAGGAAGACGTATCGGTATGCTGCGACGTGCCGTGCTGTAACTCTACCGAGTGCTGCGCTCTGAATAACGTCACAGAACAATGTTGCAACTCTACGGAAACTCGTACTGTAACTAAAGATGGATACAAATGTGATATTTTAGATGCAACACAACGAAACGAGATATGCTACATAGCTACTAATATGTACGGATGGTACATGGATTTTGTGACTGGAGCAATTTTTGATAGCGCTCATCAAAGGAAAAGGGAGTTATTTGTACATTGTGACCTATCACTTGTGGAAGATGTTAGTATATATCCGAAATCAGAACTATTATATTTCAATAAGCCAATATTGTCGAAGAATTATTGCAGGAATCCGAATAATGACTCCGCCAGGGGACTGTGGTGTTACGTCGATCTAAGAGACGATTGGCAAACCTGCGACCTGCCTTTATGTCCAGGTATTGTAGAGTGAGACTTTTTAAATATGATTTAAAGGGCAATCAATTGTGATCTGTTCAATTTTTGTTCAAAAGATATTATTAATAAAACATACTTTTATCCAACTGCGTTGTTCCTAAGGTGATAGGCTTATAACGTTTGTCTTTTTATATGAACTTGTAACTGGATGACAAAGAAGAAGAAGAAGATGAACAGGTCAGGTCAGAATTACCTGTCATTCCTCCTTTGCCAGAATTAAGTAAGTCATCAATTTATAGATGAACAAAACCCACTCACATTTAAAAAAAAATACACACACACACACTCACTTACGCACAGATACACATGGAGTACAATTGATTAAATTTTTATATATTTGTCAAAATGCTCTGGTTACTATAATATAAAATGCCAGCTTGGTGTTGATCTAGAAATGAATTATTATTTTGTATATGCAAAACTACTTGATAGAATACGAAATAGTTACTGAATCAGAAGAAACAACAGCAGCACTCCCATCAACTACCTACGAAGAAGGTAAGTCTTTCCTTAAGATACCTCACATCCTGCATTCGGAAACTGCTTCCAATTTCTTTTAATTAGATGTTGCTTAATTTAGCAATTGGCTAATAATTTATTCATAAATATATCTATAGATACGTCCAGCTATTCCGTTTCCGGTGCTCCAGAAAACAGTAAGTATATCAGTGGTCTTCTGAACTGACTTTTCCGGAATGATGTTTCTCTCAGAAAACACCAATTTTAAATAGGATCGTACCAAGACTTATCTTAAAGCATAATGACTCCCATTTTATTATAGATACCTATTTTCCAGCTTCACCCGTTCCCGTTGACTCAAGCACCAGACAAGCAGACGATACTACTGAGTCACCGACTCACATCCCGCGACGATGTGATTATTATTTACAACGTTCCCTCACTCGATATAATCAAACCATAAACAAATTGACGACTAAACTGATCAGATCTATAGAAAACATGATCATACAAGGCGTCAACGTTACCGATCAACCCCATTACGTCATCAATACGACGCTCATGCGGCCAATATCGATCAATTTCGGCAGTTTTTGTGATTGGTGTTTGACCAGCAAAAACAACAAATCGGTCCTGAAATTAGTGCAAACGCTGGTCGAAGAATGGCAGAGCGCCGTCGTTGACGAGATGGCGGTGGACGTTTTGGGAGATATTGGCCGAGCGACGAACGATTACTTCAGCAAAGATTGGGTCATCGGATTGGTTTCTCCGATCCTATCCGAGGACGTCCGCGATCTCCGAACGACGTTTCGCGGAATCGCCGACAGAGTTAAAGCGGCCTTCCACCAAACCAATTCGGTCATCTCACGAATAAAGCGTGTCTCGCGATTAACGGATGAAATCTGGACATACGTTTGGCAGTTGGAGTGCAACACCGAACTGGCGAAGTTGCTCGGCGAGTACCATCGCTACGAGAAGTCGGTTGGCAACATTTTGACCGAGTTCGGGCGGTATTTGACGGGCGCTAGGAGCAAATATCGAACGTATCTCGATCGGTACGTATCGGGCGACGTCAGCCTGGAGGAGGTCGCCAATTCGCTGGACTTCAAAGAGCTTCAACGTCAAATACAGGCAGAAATCATTAAACTAGACGAACACATGACGAATGGCCGACTTTTGGCGAACGCCATACACACGGAAATCAACCAGATTTATTACACGATGCTATCTTATACCGATTTTGAGTTCATCGAATCGATGAGTTTCTACTGGCGATACATGAACATCACATCGCCGGGCGTAAAACTGCCGACTCTTAATAATATTGGCGGCATCCTTCTACCCGACGTCGATTACGGGATTATCCCGGGTGAGGACGTTCTATCTAGGTGGAGGACGCCCATTTCGAATATTATTAATATGAGGAGCGAGATGGAAAGTCATATGCAGTCTCTCAATAGGGTAGTTATTGATGCCAAGAAATACTTCGAAGACTACACGAAAGGCAACCAGATTGATGAGGAATTTTTCGCGTATGTAAACATTAGCTTACTCTAGTATTTGTAGCTCTACGGATATATATATATATATATATATATATATATATAATGTGTGTGTGTGTCGATTTTATTCTTCGTTCTTGTGTTATTACTTCATTCCTTTATATATTAATTAGTTGTTCAGTTCTCTCAATTGGAATAATCAGTGTGGGTTTTTTTCAGTAAACGCGGAATATATAAATATTGAATATGTTATTATGGTAGGTTATCATTACAATTTCTGCTTTTTATGTCATCATCTGGGATATGCTTTTTTTAGGAAAAACTTCCTGGCTGTGGAACTATTTTGTGCTGATATGTCAAAAAGGACTATTGTGGAGAACAAAGTTTATGACTACCCAAATCTGCTGAGTATGTTTTTAATATTATTCTTGGACATTAATTTGACAAATGGCGAATTGGCCAATCATTCCAATCTGATCATTTAGTAATCCGCGTCAGCTGTGGTTAATTAATACCATCCATCCATCCATCCATACGTCTATCCGTCCGTCCGTTGTTCATCTGTCCGTCCGTCCGTCGATCCATCCATTCAACATCCATCCAGCCACCATCGATCCACCCTTCCACCCATCCACCCACCCACAAATCCATCCACCCATCATCCATCTATCCGTCATCCTTCCATACAGCATCTGTCCACCTTCCATCCACCCACCCATCATCCATTCATCCATCCATCCATCGATCAATCCATCATCCATCCACCCATCCATCCACCCACCCATCATCCATTCATCCACCCATCCCATCTATCCATCATCCATCCATACAGCATCCGTCCACCTTCCATCCACCCACCACCCATCATCCATCCATCCATCGATCAATCCATCATCCATCCACCCATCCATCCACCCACCCATCATCCATTCATCCACCCATCATCCATCTATCCATGATCCATCCATACACCATCCATCTACCACCCACCCACGCGCCATCCATCATACATCCATCATCCATCGATCAATCCATCATTCATCCATCACTTCTTCATTATTTACTACTTATTTATCCCCATTCTCCCCCCCCCCCATATCTAGGTGATGTTGGTGGTGTTATGGGACTTCTACTTGGTGCTAGTGTTATAACTATCGGAGAACTGATGGATCTGCTTATCTACAGTTTGGGAAAGAAGTGCAGAAGAACTTACAGGAAACGGAAAAACTCCAATCTAAATCAGTAACGCTATCCTCGTTTAGCACCGACTTACTATTTTATAACCTGATATCTCAATCGTCTTTTGTGTTCAGAAGATTAATTAGAAAATGTTTAGGCTATCTGATAAGGGTAAAAATAACAATTTTACCAATACCAACCATAATTGAAGACAGGAAATAGCGCCATTCTCGAAGCGGAATAATATGTCAATATTTCACTCGGTCCACCATTTTGATATCAATGAAAAGTTAAAATGGAGGAAAAAAACAGACACTCCCAGAGAGAACGAGTGTGTGATTGTGTTAAATGTCTGCGAACTTTCATTGAAGTTATAGTTAAGATGAGAGATGTAGATCTTGGTAAGATTATATATATATATATATATATATATATATATATATATATATAAGTTTGGGAACGTTGTATATATCACTGGATCCTGACAATGAGTTAAATTTCTCCTCTTCCTTGAAGAATTTAGAACATTGTATTGCCGATATCCGGCTATGGATGACTCAAAATCTTCTAAAACTAAATGATAATAAAACAAATATTTTATATTTGGCATCACCACATTGTGTTAAATCCCTAAAGACACCAGCATTACAGATGGGTGCATCTTCGATTACCCCTAATGGGTCAGTAAAAAATCTAGGGGTTATTTTTGACCAATGTATTAACATGCATGAACATGTCACATCAGTATGCCGAGCTGCCAACTACCATCTTAAGAACATCCACTGTTTAAAAGCATTCTTGACACAAGAATCACTTTTAACTGTAGTTCATGCCTTTGTTACATCTCGTATAGACTATTGTAACTCCCTGTTATATGGCATATCTGATTATAACATTAATCGCCTTCAGCGAATTCAGAATAGTGCAGCTCGCATTGTAACAAATACTAGAAAATATGATCATATTACCCCAATTCTTCAAAAACTACATTGGCTACCTGTTAGACAGCGTATCCATTTTAAGATTCTGTTAATAACTTATAAATCTATTAATGATATGGCACCAGAATACCTGTGTGAACTGGTTTCCATTAGAAAGTCATCCCGAAAACTCAGGTCATCCAGTCAGATACTATTGCAGGTGCCAGTGTCTCGGCTCAAGTCATATGGTGATTGTGCGTTTAGTGTTGCAGCCCCCAATTTGTGGAATAAGTTGCCGGCAAATATTAGAAATTCGTCGTCTCTTGGAAATTTTAAGTCTCTTCTAAAAACACACCTATTTAAGGTCGCTTTCACAGATAAATAATTATTATCTTTTAAATCATTACAGGGTTTTTACAGACATTATTTGGGGTATTATTAAATTACATATTATTTGTACAGCGCCTTTGAATGGCTCCTGCTAGTAAGGGCGCTTTATTAAATATACATTATTATTATTATTATAATAAAATGATGTATTTAGCGCGCTTATATATGGCACAAAGACTCAAAGACCGAGAGTGAGTGGGCAACTATTAGTAAGACATTTGTAATCAATAACTAGATCAAAGACTTTATTCGCTATCAACAATTAGGACACTATTGATCTCTTCCTGAGAAGCTCCGCCAGTCAGTCTAAAAGATTAATATAAAAGGTTAACGATGATTGGTTGGAATAAAACGAAAGTGGTTTTCCTTTCATATCATATGAAAGTAATGGAGATTTTATTAAAGTCCGTACAGGTTTCAGTTTCATGACGAACGTCGATTTTATTTCGACTGTTAGCTAACACGATGCATTAAATACGTCCATATTTTAATGCTGTATATTCCTGATGTGATTTTGTTACAAATAAAAAGCAGTACTGTCCATAAAATCGTCATATTGTGTCTTCGAATTATTGTTACTGGTTGTATATTACTTCACTGTTGCTATTATTTTGTTGTGTGTATGCTGAATACGTTTTTAAATAAAGCATCAAACACATATTATGCTCCCTCTGTTATCATAAACAATAAATATATATTTCATGCATCTAACATTTACATTATAGTTTATTGTATTAGTTAATAAAGAAATAGCAACACCATCAGCGCCAAATGTTCCCAAAATATTTTCATTTTGAACCAATTACATTTAAGATATATCTGATTACAATTATATAGATAATACATTTACAGGGAGCGTCTGTTCAGTATTTAAGAGATATTATGAAGTAGATCTAACAGTTGAACAAAGTAAACGATCTTTTTTATAGAATGCTGCAAATATTGTTGTTTGAGACCTATTAAGGCATCAGATGCACCCAAGTTTATCCCCCAGCGAAGTCATTTATGGTATTGTATATGGTATGGTATGGTATGATATAATATGATGTGATAAGATATGATATGATATGATATGATATGGCATGGTATGGTATGATATGATATGATATGATATGATATGATATGATATGATATGATATGGTATGATATGATATGATATGATTTGATATGATATAGTATGATATGGTATGGTATGTTATAGTATAGTATGATATGATATGATATGATCTTAGTATGATATGATATGATAAAGGCTATCAGAGCCATAAACATGATGACACTTCCAAGATTAAAATCTTTATATTGGGAATTTATACTAACTTGTAACAGCTGGGGAAAATGTCAAAACTGTAACAAGCAACATTACGGACAGATGTTATTTACATACCGAGTTAAGCTTCAAAGAGTCAAATTGTTACATACACTCTCGTACTGATACTAATGTTAACTATTACAGGATGAAAGTACCGTATGACATCATTTAATTAAATCGGTTGACATTTGGATGTAGTATTAACTTAAAGGTGACGGGAAAGGAAATTTCATATTTCGAAGTAAATATAACATAGAAAACAATTATTTTATTCCCTGTCAGATGCACTACTTAAACAATTCTAACCACCGGCTATCATATTTCTATTAAAATGTTGTGGCATTATTTTGTTTTATATCCGTTGAAATCGAATATAAAGCAATAAATCAAATAAAACCATCCATCGATCTTTGATAACCGAGGAAAAACAGCACAACAATATCACATGACCTAACCCGCAAAGGCTCATCCCTATTTTCGCCCTACCCAATAAAGCGTGGTTCTTACTGTAAGTCGAACTTTCATACAAGTGCTTCTTTTGTCCAGTGTGCTTTGTCTGTCCTTCGGGGCACTGGGGGGCGTAGGGTCATAGCCGGTTCTCCGTTAGGTCTATGCTGGGAGATGGGTTGGCGATGATGGCCCGTTCGTGCCGCTCGGCGGTTCGTATCCGGGCAAATGTTGGGGTCGCACGGGTGCGGATTCACGGTTCTCCGGGTGATTGATGCCGGGAGGGGAGTTGTGATCGGCAGTTTGTGACGCTCGACGATTCGTGGCCGCCATCTCTTGGAGTCACACGGGTGTCGATGTCGTTGCCGCGAGGTTTGGTTTGGTGTCCGTTGCTTGTTGTTTGTTTGTTTGTAGTTGTGTTCACGTCTTTGTGGCGTTCTTTGACTGTGTGGGAGCTTTGTTTGGCAACCGTTTGCGTTATAGGTCTCTACTGGACAACATGCTCACGGCGTGTGTGCGTGTGCGTGCGTGCGTGTGTGTGTGTGGGGGGGGATCTTTTTGTTGGACGTTATAGTTTATTGGAATTTTTTATTTGCGATCTAAAGGCCATAAACTATGTAAATCTTCACAACTTTACCGCTTGAATAGAACATCATCATCCATGTACAGTTGTTGATAAATCTGTGTGGTGCATTGTCAAAGCTTGACGATCATCCAAGACATACATTGGGCGCCTCTAGCGGTGGCGTGTTGGACCACAGTTCACTACCACCCGCGTTCGAATCCCGGCGTGGGCATATCTGAAGGTTGTTTCATCTTTGGCTTCGTCTCATTACTTTTGAAGGTCACTCGGCCCATTTAGCCTACCTTGTGCACAAAAGTGGCCGTAAAACATCAATCATCATCATCATCCAAGACATACACGCAAACAATAACGCCAACGCTTTCGTCGGTATGACGAGCCGCTTGTATCAATTTAATAATAATAATAATAATAATAATAATAATAAATAATAAATACAAACTTCTAAAGCGCCAATATCCTCAAAAAGAATCGAGCTCAGTGGTGCACCAAGTACAGGGGTTGGGCAAACCCATAGCCAATGTACCAGGATGGCGATTTTGTTTTACTGATTAATTTATATCGCATCCATCGTTCCTGGCATGTGTCTGTGTTTACAAACAATCTTAAATCACGCGAGACTTGCCCCAAATACCCATAGGCCGATTATTGCGATGGACCGAAAATAGGGAATCAGCTGATATTTGTTTGTATTGGTATAGGCTTAATTGATAAGTCAACACACTGGACCTGAATTCGAATATTTCCCTCTTCCTATCACGATGATGATGATGATAATGATTGATGTTTTACGGCCACTTTTGTGCACATGGTAGGCTAAATGGGCCGAGCGACCTCAAACGCAATGAAGCGAATTCAAGGATGAAACAACCTTCAGATATGCCCACGCCGAGGTTCGAACAAGGGTGGTAGTGTTCTGTGGTCCAACACGCAACCGCTACACTACGGAGGCCCCCTCTTCCTATCACATAATTCTATTTAAAATAAAGTGCTATTTGTCGGGGCCCGGTGGATGCGAGATCTCCCATATGTGGCCTATACAGGAATATACCGCCCTGTACTATTTTAACAGCTCAATAGTGTCTACAATACACACACATAAGAAGCTTTGGGTAGGCCTAAGTGAATTTAATTATTTTGTCAATAAGTGACATTTTACTTATTCACAGATGCATAAATTGGTGAATGTCCAACAGTTTTCTCCCAAGATTACCCTATTATCGCTCATACATACCCGTTTTCTATACAATTTATCCATCAAACTGCTAATTCGTGTGGGATTAGCATCACGCTGTTTGACAAATATGGTCGGAATGGCATCTTCTGTGAGCCTGATACTCTTCATGTCATGTCCAGTTGATCGTGCCATAGACGGCGAAATAACAAACATACGTTCCTCAAAGTGACACCCGCAGAGCTTGCTGTGGCAACTTCGCTTCCACTACACTCTGTTCATGTTTCCCAGACAATCATGCAAACGAGTCTTGTTTTTTGGGGAACGAATGCATACTCTATCCACTGGCATATCCACTTTGCACAATTATAAGCGGCACAACATACCATTTTACACGTTCAACAATGACAATATAGAATACGTAACACAGGTTAAACAAGGCCGGGGGTTCGAATCCGGGCGTGACATTATAGTAGGGGAAGTTTTTCATCCAACCAGACAACTGGCAAGGTTTTTCTCACCCGAACATGACATTTATAGTAAACTGAGGTGTCACCACGTTAAACAGCTGCCATCATCAGAATAACAGAAACCAACACCAGGTGGCTCTGCCCAATAGGCGACAGCCAGGGACTCCACCCAAAACTTCAACTTAAATAAGGCCACAGCGAGTGTTTGGCGTCTATGTTTGTCAAAGATGACGTCACATTCCGAAGTTTAACCAAATATCTCTGATTGAAATTGATTTTAATAAATAACACTGACATTTTGACTAATTTGGGAAAGCTTTTTCTGTGACCTTTAAGTAACGTATGTGTGAATCCATCAGGATGGCGTCACGTACACAGTGTCAAGAATATAAAGTGTAATGAGGTCTATACATTGTTTACTGATCTAGAATGTATACCATCTTATCATGAAATCCATTTGGTCAGTAACCATTCTAGCTTATCGTACGAAATGTCAAGCCACTTCCCAGACATATTAGTCCATATTCTAGTTCATCTAACTGTCTGACATTGGCTGACCTAGATTCTACTGATAAATATGTTGGTGTTCAGATGCAGCAACTTCTAAACCAATCTCAATCAAAGCACTTTAGTTACAATATACTGACCTAATATCGCTGGAATAACCAAGTACAGTAACTTTATCGCTTGTCAAAAGTCTAAATTAAAATAAATAAATACAATGTTTTGAGTTAAATGTACTTGGAAAGTTTAAATACATTCAGGGAGAAGTGTGAATTAATGAAGTACATCAAGTACAAACCCAAATAGTGTATTTTATGTACTTTGTATTTGGACCCATCCCTAACTGACTGACTGACTGACTGACTGACTGACTGACTGACTGACTGACTGACTCACTCACTCACTCACTCACTCACATACACACACTTTTATTTGAGATTTGTTTATTTAGAGTATTATACTTGCCTTTATTTGAGTACTTAGTTTAGTATTTGACAAAATTGGAAGTACACGTAAATGTACGTAAGTATATTCCCCTTTTAGTTCACCCATCCCTTACGATGGCAAATTAGCTGGGACCCACAGGCTGATGAGTAGCCTAGACACATGCATAGATATACGCATATATATATATATATATATATATATATATATATATATCGATATGTGGAGGTATGGAACATTTTATATTTAGATTAATGTATGTATAGTTATGTTTTTATTTATGGAAATAGGTCTCAAATGATGTTTAGATATGTTGATGCTCTATGCATGTTGCCTCTTTATATGTATCCTAAAACACACATACATACATACACACACACACACGAGCAGACACAAGGATAGCCACCGAGCGAACATGTTTATTATCTAACTATATGCGAGTAATAATATCCTGTGAGTACGATACAAATATCAACACACATTCTGTTAAACCAAACATACCATTGATCAGGTTGAACTCAACTCTGCCTAAACCGTTGGCTCAATGCGATGCGTGTCCGTTGAATATTGACTCAAATCGAGGTTTATTTAGACGAACACAATTGCTGGCTCGTTTACAAACTATGTTTAGTGCTTTAAAATATGAATTTTTAAAAGTGAATAATTTTTTCTTAGTTTCGGTAATAGTCTCATTCAGGATATATGGATACGGCCGAGGTGGGATTCGATAGGGAAACCTTTCACTTTTATTTATTTCACTATTTATCTCGAGTATTATTTGACTACGAATATGAAATGAATGGGCAATTCTAATAACCAGACAGTTGTACGGGACGATTTAGGCCGAATACGATTTGGTTACCACATGTCTGGAGGAATACGGGGGACTTCAATGCGCAGTTCCCTTGAAAGGCTTCTGTTAGTGAGGAGACTTTATTGAACCTACATAATTATTAATAGTCATTGTCTGAATCCGGTGACGCTTGTTAATATGCTTTTTACTTAAGCCGTTCTTGGGAGAATTCTAATAACACCAACAATACATGAACTAATAAAAACGTGCAAAATCGATATAAAAACTGAATAATGTTTTGAAGATGTGAATAGGATGCCACATAAATAATTACGAGATGTGCATTGGCGTACAAACATTTATCCATGTTAAAATATAACTCCGTGATTTCTAGCGGATTTGGCCGCTTATGTAATTATCTGCTAGCATGTTTGATTCTAAAATCTCCAATACATTTGTTATAGTAGCGAGGCGATGCAGCTTTAGGCAGTTTGCTTGATATCACGAGTCACGTGTGCCGAGTACTAAATCCCCTAATTTGTAATGGAGGTGGTGACATTTTGCAGTAATTAGCAACGCCGAATGGATTATATAACATTGTGTAGTCGGCACACATATGGATATTACTACTATACATAGGAGCAATATTAATGAGTGGGAACGTATGTATAGTGCAAGGGACAGGACTTTTTAAACCAGTATTTCAGTTGCATACCTTTAAGATAATTTGTGTTTATTCAATACACTTCCAGTTTAAAGAAGAAAGAGATTAAGAGAGAATTTCTTATTACTGTAACCACCGAAATATTCGCGTGACAGTAACTTCGGGAGTTTCGTGAAGTAAAAAAACCGCGAAATTTAATTTTAAATTCTAATGTCACAATAAATGAATGATCCAATACCCATAAGCCGGTCAAGTGTGAAATTAAAAGTCCGCGAATGTTAAATTTATTTTTAAAATGCCCGAAATTTAAAATCTGACATCACAACAAATCTATGATATACCCAATAATAAAAGTTGATTTAGTATTATTATTATTATTATTATTATTATTAAATTGTGTCCTCTAAGAGAGGGGGTGTTGGATGCTGACTGGCCAATGATCGACACCAGTAAGCTTTTACATTTTGTGTGCGTTGCTTAGTAATAATAACTTTCATGTTCACTATTTTGCATTATTATTTTGTAATGTTTGCACATGAAAACCTTTGTACATGTACATTGTACTATATAATAGTATGATAAAATATATATATATATATATATATATATATATATATATATATATATATATATATATTCATTTATTCATACTATCATCTTCATCATCATAATCATCACAATATTATTATTATACACCTCAGAGGAGTGGATCAGAATACTCTCTAACAAAAACAAATACCATCTTAAATTGCCAATATCGTTTAAGCTAGTTAGTAGAAGTGTTTCTCAGGTGAGCTGAATGTGTTAGTAGAGTATTACTCTCTACGGCAGTTCTTTGTCAAAATTCTAACAATCAGATCCAAAATCTCGCCAATACTCAGTACGCTGGCACCCAATAGCAGACCCATCACACCGCCGACATCGCCTAAAAAAAAAAAAACAAACAAACAGACAAACAAACAAACAAATAACATAGAGATAACTGATAGCTAAAATAGGATAAGAAGACGGGTAATAATTCCTGTCCATATTACGCTAGTGTTGCTAATAAAAATAGGAAATAAGAACCTTACTTAATAAATTTGGGTAGTCGTACAGCTTTGTCTCGGCGATACTTCTTGCTGACATATCTGAGCAAAATATTTCTACGTTGATGAAGTTTTTCCTGAAAACGAAATCAAATCGTTCGATAAAAATAAATCTACGCCGAACTGACGCTTAATTGGTACTTTTTTTAAAGCTCGTTTCAATCGATATCGGAGATGAACGTACGCAAAGAACTCGTCGTCGATCTGATTGCCTTTCAGGTAGTCGTCGAAGTATTCCTTGGCATTAAGGACTACCCTGTCGAGGTATGCTATTTGACTTTCCAGCTCCTCCCTTATATTTGCGATGTTCTCTAAACGCGTTTCCCACTTGGATGACGCATTCCTCCCCGGAACGAGGCCGTAGTCGTTATCCGGAAGGAGTATCCCGTTGATGTCCCTCACGGTTGGCAGTTTTATTCCCGGCGAGCTGATGTTCAGGTACCGCCAGTAGGAACTCGTCGATTCCAGAAACTCCGAATCGGTATAAGACAGCATCGTGTAGTAGATCTGGTCAATTTTCGAGTGAATCGTATTGATGACGAGCTGGCCGGTCGTCATGTAGGCGTTTATTTTAGTGTTGCCCGCTTGCAGATGGAGTCGAATATCGTTTAGATCTAGCGAACTACTCAGCTCGTTCAGGCTGATCTCGCCCGATGTGTAGTTTTCCAGATGGCGTCGGTTCTTCACTCCGACCCGATCCAAATACCGCTTGAAATTAGCCAAGTCGTCATCGATGGTGTTTTTAAAGTATTCGTATTCGCTGAGGTACTTCGTCAGCTGGCTGGTGCACTCCTGGTCCCAGACGTAATTCTCGATCTCGTCGGTTAATCGCGAGACTTGCCTTATCCGAAGGATGTCCGCATTGGTTTGGTGGAAGGCCGCTTTAACTCTGTCGGCGATTCCGCGAAACGTCGTTCGGAGATCGCGGACGTCCTCGGATAGGATCGGAGAAGCCAATCCGATGACCCAATCTTTGCTGAAGTAATCGTTCGTCGCTCGGCCAATATCTCCCAAAACGTCCACCGCCATCTCGTCAACGACGGCGCTCTGCCATTCTTCGACCAGCGTTTGCACTAATTTCAGGACGGATTTGTTGTTTTTGCTGGTCAAACACCAATCACAAAAACTGCCGAAATTGATCGATATTGGCCGCATGAGCGTCGTATTGATGACGTAATGGGGTTGATCGGTAACGTTGACGCCTTGTATGATCATGTTTTCTATAGATCTGATCAGTTTAGTCGTCAATTTGTTTATGGTTTGATTATATCGAGTGAGGGAACGTTGTAAATAATAATCACATCGTCGCGGGATGTGAGTCGGTGACTCAGTAGTGTCGTCTGCTTGTCTGGTGCTTGAGTCAACGGGAACGGGTGAAGCTGGGGAGAACGAATAAATTACAAACTGCGAAAAGAATTGTCAAGAATAAACAGCCGGAGCTGGAGTGACACACGCCCGCACGCATGCACACAGACACACACGCGCGCGCGCGCGCGCACGCACACACAAATGACCACAAATAAAACGCTTACTTGTTTTATATGCAGGTGGCGGTATTGTAATAACAGTGTATTTCTCTGAAGAGAAGAAACATAAAAAGATTACAATAGTCTTATATCACGAGGTCGTACATGTAACATACAGACTTGAAAATAAATATGGAATATCATTTTATTATTTCTTATTTCTTATTTAGAATTATGTTTTTCAAGCGAAAGTATCAGGATATGTGAATGTTATGTATTTATCGATATAATTACCCTATGAGGAATATATTAATGCATTTGAAAGACTATGGGTATTCTGGATCATGATGAATATATTGAAATATGATTATTATTGCCAAAAAATGCTAAATATACGACATATGGGGCCGTTAAGCAATGGATTAAATAAAACCGGACTTTATCAGGAAATTGCCTTCAAACGTTCTGATTGTTTAGAGTATTCAATGAGGCACGGGAATCACAGTTCAATATTTGATATTACCACCACGGGCACCGTACAGAGCGTGTACTCTTGGATGTATGCTGTCAATCGGGTTTGTCAGGGTTTGAAGGGGCAGAGCTTGCCATGCATCAATGACTGCCTGTTGCAATTCCGCCAGATTAGTAGGCTGGTTGGCACTTGTATCCGTGGTGCGTGTTACAAGTCCTCTATATGATTCATATCCGGAGACACTGCTGGCCATTCCATGTGTTCGATCCCTTCAGTTTTCATGAAATTGACCACTGTGCTAGCTCTGTGAGGCCTGGCGTTGTCATCCTGGTACACAAAATTATCTCCAAATGTCAGACGAGCAAATGGCAATAACTTTTCCTCCAGGATCTGTAGGTACTGGTATTGATCCAGGTTTCCATCGACGATGTGAAGGTCACATTTTCTACCATGGTGGAAAGCACCCCATATGGTAACTCCACCGCTCCCTGCTTGGACTCTAGGTACGATGCAATCTTCATTCTAGGCCCCATGTTGCTGTCTACGGACCCGGATACGACCATCTATCCGGTAAAGCAGGGATCTGGTTTAAAGCTGAAGATGAGATGCTGCCAATGACCTGGTCGACAGCGAAGATGGTTTCTAGCCCAATCCATACGCGCCTGTCATTATCATTGCAATAATAAAAGTTTCTTCAGAGGTTTCCTGACGAAATAACCTGCATGGATCAATCGCAGATTCACTAGCATTCTGGATACAGGGGATTAGTGAAACGTAACCACTCAGCATGAAGGGTGTTTGCTGACTTGGTACGCCCATTTCGGCAAAAACGTAGCAGATAACGACGGACCATGATGTCAAGAAAGTTGCCCAAACATTTCAGCAAATTCCGCCGGCACGCCCGAGTACAACTAGATATATCAATAGCTCGACCCCTTTATTAATAGAGCTTCAGATATCACGCCACGTGGACTTTGGGTGTTTTATTGGTCACTCACTCACTCAAAACAATACCACGTGTTGAAATCGTATGCCAAAATACTCGTCACGTATCAATGATTACACTGATACCACTGAACAGATCATAAACATTATATATATATATATATATATATATATATATATATATATATATATATATATATATATATATATATATATATATCCCCTCCATTGTGTAATCCTCTTTATGAAGCGAAAGTTGGTGAGAAAATTAATATCCCGAACTGATGAATGGTCTAATGATACAATTTAAATTCTTATTTGTACGGATGGATCCAAGTACTTGAATTTAAGTTTTCACACACACACACACACACAACCGCCGCGCGCGCGCGCGCATACACATTTTATTATATAATTTAAAATAATTATATAATTACAAATACACATACACACACAATCAGTCACTCACTCAGTCAATCCATCAATGAACTTGCATTATTTAAATCCAGGAGACAAGGCCAAAGGGTCACGTGACTAAAATCTTCTCCTGGTCAGATGTCGTTAGCATAAATACAATGTCTATGTTAACTTAGTTTTAGTTAACTAGATTTATGAGTCATAAATATAAATAATATATGATAATAAGGATATATAATTTATTTCTATGACAATCGAAATAAAACTATTTTTATTTTTGTGTTTCTTCGGGGCGCCTCCGCGGTATAACAGGTATCGCGTTGGATCACAGATCACTGACTAACACCCGAGTTCGAATCTCACCGAGGGCATATCTGAAGGTTGTATCATCTTTGACTTCGCTTCATTACCTTCGGGGTCGCTCGGCTCATTTAGCCTACCATGTGCACAAAAGTGGCCGTAAAATATCAATCGTGACCATCGTGTTTGATGGACTCGTGTTGTGCGATTCTTTTTACATCCTATGAACGAGGGATGCACTTTTCTTACCGTTACATTGACGAAGTCCACAGGTCTCTGTCTCGACGTCGGGATCAAGAGTATAACACCAAGGTCCGGTCTTTGTATTATCTGGATTTCGGCAATAGTTAGACGCCTCTTTTAGACTAGCATCGGGAAGATCGTTTTCGTCCGTCTTATGGGGATGGGGAGACTGGAGAGCCCATCTCTGACACACTCGACCGGAAGCCGTTACCGAGCGTGTTCCCTTATAGTCTACGCCATCTGGCGTTCTAATACAATCTGTAACAATCGGAGCAATCATTACTAGAGAGAGAGAGAGAGTAGCGTTTATGTGAATCCAGGACAAAACCCCCTGCGGACAAAACCCCATGAATGTCAGTGGTTGTTTCGAAAAAGATGGTTTATATGTGAATTTAATATATAGTTTTTGAAAATATAACTATATAAGGCCAAACACAAATTTTCAATTGCAGTAGCTATATTCTAATAACCATTTGATGTGTGTTAATTACTGTCAATTAACCCTAACCTTGATTCCTATATTCAGGGTGTTATGTCCGTATGCGGTTATGTCCGGCTACCCCCTAACCCTATGCTCTTAGACCATGGTATAGCGGTCTAACCACCATTTGTAATATTTTCAATTGCAGTGGCCATATTGTAACAACTATTTGTATGTGGGTTAATTAACCCTGTCAATTAACCCCAACACTTATTCTAACAACCATTTGTATATGTGTTCATTACTGTCAATTAACCCTAAACCTAAACCTTTTTTTATTCAGGGGGTTTTGTCCGCCGGGGTTTTTGTCCGGCTACCCGTTTATACATAACAACCTACTATTCATAACGATCAGATCAGGCTAACGTTTGAGACCAACCGTACAAAGCTTACCAGAACACAATGGAATATTACAAGTCTCGCGTGTTTCATCCGGATCAGTTGTATAACACCACGGCCCGTTAGGATCGTCGTCTGGATTACGACAGTAATTCGAAGCATCGGAGAGACCTCGATCCGGAAATAAAGACGCATCCGTATGGCTGTGACTGTGAGGGTATTGTCTATCCCAACGTTGACAAAGACGACCGGAAGCCGTGAAAACATGCTCGCCTCGATATGCGTTACCAAGCTGCGTTTGACGACAACCTGAGGGAGTGAGAACACAAGAGATAACAGACAATCTAGCCCACATTATTATTGAACTCGTTTTCTTGTTGCCTGTCACTTAGTACGGGAGAGCCTAACTGGCAGAATGTCGATAATGTTTGTCATTATCTGACATGACAGACAAGAACTACCCAACATACTCTAACCTGGTGTGGTGCAGAGTTTAATTCCGCAAGGTTCCCTCTTCACGTCTGGATCTATTGTGTGGCACCAAGGACCATCCGGACTGTTATCGGGATTACGACAATAATTGTTAGCATGTTTTATGCTGACGTCGGGAAAGTCAGAGTCAGTAAAAGTGTGTTGATTGGGTACTTGGTCATCCCATCTTTGACAGATGCGACCGGAAACAGTAAAATGTCGGCTTCCTGTGTACTCATTTCCACGAATAGACCTCTTGCAATCTGTGTTTTTGGTGATACAGACACATATATTATGGCAGCTAGTACACACACACACACACACACACACACACACCCACACACACACACACACACACACACACGTGTATGTGTGAGTGTGTATGTGCGTGTGCGTAAAGTTCTACTTATGTTACGAAACATAAAAATAAATGGAAATACGACAATCTTACCATCACATCTTGGCACAAAACAATATTCTTCTGTCACATCTGGATCAGTGGTATAACACCATGGCATAATGGCATCGTTGTTTGGATTTCTACAATAATTGGAAGCATCCTGGAGACTATAATCCGGAAACATTTCGGCATCAGTGAAGTTATGTGGATGCGGTGTTTGAGAATCCCATCTCTGGCACAACCGTCTCGATATAGTCATACTCTGTCTCCCCGTGTACTCGTATCCTCCCCGTGTAACACGACATTCTGAGGAAGGGATTACAAAAATAGCGGATATAGTCTCGTAATGGTAACTTAACAAAAGTAGAGTTACCTCAGATAGTATGAGTACTGGTAAGGGGCCAGGATAGAACTGGATCAGAAGGAGACGACCAGCTACCGAATTTTTAAACAAATACCGCTTGATGTCACAATTCCACAGCTTTCGGACTCCACACCCGGATCGACGGTGTAACACCATGGTCCGGTCGATCTGTTGTCTGGATTCCTGCAGTAGTTTGACGCTTTTATCAAGGAACGTTCCGGAAATGCCAAACGATTTAATAGCCTGTGAGTGTGAGGAACGTATTTGTTCCATTCCTGGCAAACTCTGCCAGACTTAGTCACAGAACGTACACCGGCGTATTCCGAGCCTTCTTTCGTGTTGAGAATTTCTGAAAATACAATCGATCGTTGTCGTATGAATGTTGTGGGAAAGCGGAATTGCAATAACAAGTTTTATGTTCAGGAACCTTGGTTAATAAAATACGTCTACGTTCATCGGCGATAATCTAGATTTCATTTGTCGGGTTTTTTCCGTACAAACTTCAAATCACCGCCAGCTGCCGAAAAAATATATCTACGCGTATTTGTATGTATCTGAAACGATAATGACGACGATGATGATCGGTGTTTTATGGCCACTTTTGTCCACAAGGTAGGCTAAATGTGGCGAGCGACCTCCGAAGGTAATGAAGCGAAGTCAAAGATGAAACACCTTTCAGATATGCCCACGCCGAGAATCGAACACGGGTGGTAGTGATCTGTGGTCCAACGCGCTAACAATTAGACCACGGAGGCGCTCCATCTGAAACGACAAGAATTCTCTACGGAATTTCCAACAACAATTGAAAAGTGCGCCATGAATTTCTAGTCATGCCACACTATGAATAGCTTGCCTGTTTCATAGCAGTAAGGTATACCACAAAATTCAGATTTGACGTCTGGATCGATCGTATAGCACCACGGGCCGAATACCTGTCTGCGATCCGGATTACGGCAGTAATTAGGCGGCGTCTTTCGATGAGAGATCCGGAAAGTCGTCGTCTGTAAAATTGTGCTTGTGCGGCTCTTCAGCGGCCCAATGTTGACACGTTCTCCCGGATAACGTTGTCGACTTATGACCTAGATAGTCATCACCATAGTAACTGCTAAGACAGTCTCTTTTATTTGTACCTAAACAAAATATATCGAAGATATCAGAATGGAGGGAACGAAGGGAGAAACGAAAAGCCACCCGAACTAAGAGGAGACACCACTGACCTTGACAGTCGACTATGCCACACGACTCCCATTCGATATCGGGATCCAAGGTGTAACACCAAGGTCCTTCGTGCCGCCCGTCCGGATTGCGGCAGTAATTAGAGGCTAAATCGACTGACATATCCGGAAACATGTTATCGTCCGTGAAGTTGTGGGAATTGGGAAATTGGTAAGCCCATGACTGACATATTCGTCCAGAGATCGTTACAGTTTGGTGTCCTGTGTAATCCGCTCCAGAAAGGGTTGTCTTACATTCTGAATAAGATATGAAAGTAACGATCTTTGCCTTTTTAGTGTAAATGATGATGATGATGATGATGATTGATGCTTTACAGCCACCTTTGTGCACATGGTACACTAAACGGGCCGAGCGACCTCCAAATGTAATGAAGCGAAGTCAAAGACGAAACAACCTTCAGTTATCCCCACGCCAAGATTCGAACACGGGTGGTAGTGATCTGTGCTCCAACTCGCTACCGTTAGAGCACGGAGGCGCCGGGGGGTGGGTTGGGATAAAGAAAATATTTTACCTGAACAGGACATAATACCACACGGTTCCCACTCCAGGCCTTTTTGGGTAGTATAACACCACGGGCCAGTGCCGATCCTCTTGTCTGGATTTCTACAATAATTAGACGCTTCGGCTATTGTTTTGTCGGGAAACAGATCCGGATCGGTTTGGGAATGAGCGTGTGGTACCTGGACATCCCATCTCTGGCATCTATATCCAGACTGGGTAAAGGCTCTTTTCCCCGTATATTCGCTGCCGACGTCGGTCACAAGACATTCTAGACGAGCGGCACAATATAGATGTTGAAAATCATGTTAGGATATCGCGTAATTATATCATGCAACAAAACTATTGAATAATGTGTTTACATTAAATTGAACACAGCTCTACAAATACATCAGTGACATCTAATATATTATAATTCATATTAACCTGGACTGGAACCTTGCCGATCTCTGCGATTCTCTGTAATTAAAAAATACGAAATAAAAATATAAAATTATATATATATATATATATATATATATATATATATATATGAGAGAGAGAGAGAGAGAGAGGGTGGTGAGTGAGTGAGTGAGTGAGTGTGTGAGAGAGAGAGAGAGAGAGAGAGAGATGCGTTGGGTGGCTAATTTGTTGGCTTCTCTATAGTTTGTGTTGTGTGCCGTTAAAACAATAACAATACCGTACCTAGACAAAGTGGCAACCCACAGGATTCCCAGACTATACGATTATCATCGGTATAACACCACGGTCCAACACCTTTTTTACTATCAGGATTACGACAATAATTCCCATCAATACCAGTGCGTGTAGCATTTGTAAATTCCGGTTCCCGACTGTCCCAGCTGTGACAGCGTTTTCCTGTAGCGGTCAAATTCCAACGGCCTTGATACTCTTCGCCTATTTCAGTCTTGATACAATCTAAATAGGACGGAAATGGATCGGAAATCACCATATTTCCAAAACTCTACATTAATTTTTTTTAAAGTCTTCATTAACCTTCGTTTATATTCATCTAAAAGTTTAATTTTAAAATAATTTATTTAATCCATATTATCCCATGATAAAAATATCCCCACCAAGTCAACATGAACAACTAAGACATAGCTGTGTCATTCATCTGGAAAAATCAGTCCGCTCAATCATTGGGTTATATCCTGATAAATATTGTATTAAATCATTTGGAAAGACACACTCGTTCAACTGAAATACTACTTTCGGTCTTCGTGTGATATGAAATAATTTGATGAAAGATTTCCAGTATTTATCGTTAGTGAAAAGTTGCCATCCCCTATTAACAGTGGGCGCCATAGCTGTTTCTAACCCGAAATGCAGTTAGTAACCGATGCAATATGACATATGGCAAACAAAGAATATATATTTGTAACAAACGAAAAGCCTACCTAATTGGCTAGGATCTGGAATGTTTGAACTACACATCGGGATGCTGCACCGTTCCCATATAAAATCTGGATCGGTTGTGAAACACCATGGTCCAATATCTTGTCTGTGATCTGGATTCCGACAATAATTCAGCGCCTCGGAGAGCGTTCCGTCGGGAATATTATCCATTGGGAAGTTTTCGTGAGCATGAGGGAACTGGGAATCCCATCTCTGACATTTTCGTCCAAATTGTGTTACCTTTTTATTGCCTTTGTATAATGAACCTCGTTTGTCTTGTAGGCAATCTATGTAAATTGTAATTAGTGTTGTTAGAAATACAACCAGCTACCTACCTGTATTGGTTGGTTTTGATACATATTACGTGGCTCATGGAATCGTTCTAAGTATTTATTATCATGCATTTATTAAAAATCTTTCAGTTATAATATTTCTTATATTAACCTGGCGCAATAGGTAATATTGGATTATGTGAGTGAATGATGCTTAAAGAGAAGTCGGAAGCAAAATGCTTAATGTTGAATAAATGTTTCGGATAAATAACAAATATGCCAAACAATACACACAAGTCGATTTGTCACGATAAATGGCTCACTTGAACACTGTCGTATACCACACGATTCCCTTTCGACTTCTGGATCAGTAGTATAACACCAAGGACCTCCTCTAGTTGAGTCTGGATTGCGGCAGTAATTATTGGCTTCAAATAATGAGCTGTCTGGGAAGTGTGTCGTGTCTGTGTAAGGATGTCTGTGCGGGTATTGGCTGTCCCATCGCTGACAGGGACGGTTATTGCTCGTAATGGCTTTATTGCCATTATATTTTCGGCCGAATCGTTTTTCAAAACAATCTGCCGAGATTAACGTTCAAACTGGCTTTTACGATCAAGAGATATCATGCATGGTTAACATTAAATGCAAACTAACAATTATGTGTGGCAATCGAAGATGCTAACTGAAAGAATGTGATCATATGTATATCCTCGCATGCACTACCATATGCTATGGTTACAAAGTGATATATTACGCGAAACACACGAACGAGCGGTCGCACGTGCGCATGCAGCCACTCACCCCCACATACACAAACATGCCCACACACGCACACACCCCCACCCCCACCACCCACATACACACATATAAGCAACCATGTATTTACCGTTACAAAGTGATATATCACAAGGTTCCCATTCAAAGTCGGGATGAGTAGTATAACACCAGGGGGCGCTGTGCTTATCTGGATCGGGATTACGACAGTAATTGGAGGCAGCCTGTACAGTTCTATCTGGAAACATGTCATCACTCGTAAACGGATGTGCGTGAGGCGTCTGTGAATCCCAACGCTGGCAGGCATGTCCAAATATGGTAAATGATTGTGTACCATCGTAATGTATACCTTTGTTATCGTCATCTAGCTTACATTCTGAAGTATGACAAAGTAAACATTGTTTCCTTATGAAAACTCGTGACGTCTATTTTCTGGTTAAGGAAAATAGTAACAAAGTGTTGAAGAATATTACTTACTGGAACAAAATGGGATTCCACAGGGTTCCCACATCTTGTTAGGATCGGTAGTGAAACACCAGGGACCTACTTCCTTGAAGTCAGGATTCCGACAGAAGTTCGATGCATCGGCTAACGTACGATCCGGAAAGCGACTGACATCTGTCAGTCTGTGTTTGTGTGGATACTGCATGTCCCATCTTTGACATGGTCTACCTGTCCTAGTCACCGATTTCGTACCAACGTAATCTGTACCGAGACTTTTCATCTTACAGTCTAAATTAAAGAAGATGATTTATTATATCAGATTATAACAAAATTTTGTTTCGCATTCTTCAACCCAACGTATGACAGAACAAATTTGTTGTTTTGCTGTTTATAACTGACGTTATTATGTTCTCTGATGATGGCATTCAAATAATTATATATGTTCTCTAACCATGACACATAGGTAGAGCACAGGTCTCCCACGTTACTTCCGGATTTGTAGTATAACACCATGGCCCCGTCTCTTTATTATCTGGATTGCGGCAAAAATTATCTACTTCTGATAAACTGTCATCAGGAAAGTAATCTGCACTTGAATACTGATGTTGATGAGGTGATTGTGAAACCCATTTTTGACATGTCAATCCACTTAATGTTAGTTGCCTATTACCACGATACGGCTCGCCAGCATTCCTACAATCTGTAATATGTGTAATGATATATATATATATATATATATATATATATATATATATATATATATATAGAGAGAGAGAGAGAGAGAGAGAGATTGTGTAAGATATACTACATAGATTTGATTCATAGTTACACGTTAATTGGCTTATAACAGAACAGAACCTGAACATATTGGTACTTGACAAGTCTCTCGTTCGACATCTGGATTGGTTGTATAACACCAAGGTCCAACTGGATCTTTATCTGGATTGCGACAGAAATTAGCCGGATCGACGATGTTCCCTTCTGGAAATCTGATTAAACAATTGCAAACAGTGATACATAAAGTTAGGGTTATGTCTTAACTTGTATTCTGAATACATCCTTCAGTCACTCAAAAAAAAAGAAGCAATAACATATTAGATCCTCTACAATATATAGAACGTGATAAAGCCATGACCATATTTTAGAATCGATAACTCGTTGTTTTGATCGATATTGACACTGATCTGTCTGTCCTAGAACTTATGATGGAGGGAAAATAATCCATCATCAACAATACCAGGCTGAAGCCCTTTAATGGTGGATGAAACATCCGAGAGACGTAAGATGATGATGATTGATGTTTTACGGCCACTTTTGTGCACAAGGTAGGCTAAATGGGCCGAGCGACTCCAAAGGTAATGAGACGAAGTGAAAGACGAAACAACCTTCAGATATGCCCACGCCGGGATTTGAACACGGGTTGTAGTGATCTGTGGTCCAGCACGCTACCGCTAGACCACGGAGGCGCCCCCCCCCCAAGAGACTCTACAGTACGGTGTCCTGCCAATTTTTATCACTCGACTTTACAATGATTATTCTGAGATTAATATATGTCGTACGACGATGGGAAAATAACAATACAAATGATTTTCTTCTTTGTTAAAATGGCTAAGATAATTCTTAACGGAAGCAGCCTAATTGAGATGATGGAAAAGAAAATGTTGTATAATCCTGAACGAGTCGGTGATGGTGATGATGATGATGATGATGATGATGCATTCGCCTTGTTGGTCATTTTGTTGACCAATCCTTCCTCCGACATATCTGCACAAGAACGCCCGTATCTCTTCATGTGAATTATACCTACACTGTTACATAGTCAGTGTTGTCTCTTTTTACCGTGAATGTATTAATCCCCCCTTTCCCTTTACAGCCCATTTTCTTGCAATTGCTATCTATTGTGGAATCAATAATCAAAATCCTCCATTCGTGTCCACACTACCCACAGGATTCAGCATTTCGTCTGATAGGGGCGCCTCTTCATAATCTTAATGTCCATATAAATGCGCTTGCTTGTTTTAAAACAAATTCTTCTTCCCTTCTTGTGACTTAGCCTGTGCCATAATTTGTCTCCCCCTCTCATTAGATCTTCCTCAATGTTTCTCCTGAGATCCATGATCTCTATTGCTGCTTGATGAGGGAATCATTTGTTTAGCTTCGGCAGTGATATTACCTGGAACTCATGGCCGAGGGGCTACTCCTTTGAAAAATAATATCATCAGATGATACATCCCGCAGATGTTGAAAATTATTATTCTAACAACGCGTTGAACATCAGTAACCCTAGGCGCTATCAAGCTGCACTGGGAATACCCATGCCTTCGTCAGGTTTACCACTTTCTGATATGATAATGTTAGTTTTCTTTTGATGTTCCGACGTTAGCTGTTCAGGAAATATATTTACTCGTATAGCTTATGGATCATCCATAGTTTGTTCTAAGTATTCAGTTTCTATTCGTTTCGTATCTGTGACTATTTCGGGAAGCCCTTTCCCAAAATGTTGCATTAAAATCCACCGTAAGGATGATGAAAATATAATCCCTGGGCGCTTATCAAATACGTCTTGTAGTCATTTACTCCCTTTTCGCTGTTCGGTGTTGGTCGGGATAACATTGGTCTTGACCTTCTTGATCTTTATCCTGGATCCAGCTCGCTACGTTTACATCTGATGCTACTAGAGCCCCCCCCCCCGGATATATATTCACCGCGCATACTGTGTCCGTAAAATGTTTTATGAAAGTAAATTTGTAAACTTGTTGTTATCTTCACTCATTATTCTATCCGGTACATCGTTTTGACGATCCCTGTTCTTTATCCTGTAGTTTCTGGATAATTTTCCACTACGGCACCACAACCCAACCAGACGAAGGAAGACCATTTCTCTTCTGGACTCGTTTCTCTGACTTCTTTTAGTTGTTATGGGGTGCGATTGCGGGAAGATTGTATAAACTGCTGGTTCAACGAAGTAACACTAAGTCACGCTAGTAACTTTGTAAAACATGGCTACGCGTTAAAATACTTTAGAAAACCTTATCGAAATTACAAAATATAAAATAAAGTCTGCAGAAAGTTAAAACAAATTAAGAGTAAGATCAATCTGATAGAGTATTACCTGTCATCAAGTTTATCTTTATAATAATGTTGATGTGGTGTCTGTCGATCCCATCTCTGGCAGGTATAACCAGATATCGTCGTAGATATATTTCCGGTGTAGTCAAAACCTTCTGCCGTTGTCCTACAATCTGTCAACAAATACATGTCAACACGTCATGTTATGGCAGCACAAACCTATTTCATCATCATCATCATCATCTTCATCATCATCATCATCATCATGTCTTTGAGATGATCACGCCAAACACTATTTACCTGCTTTACAAGCGCCGAAATCCAAGACATATTTAATCATCACATCATTATCATCATCATCATCACCATCACCACCACCACCATCATCATCATCATCATGTCTTTAAGATGATCACGCCAAACACTATTTACCTGCTTTACAAGCGCCGAAGTCCAAGATCAGATTATTTGTTCCAAGATCATATTCAGTTTTAGCATCTTCTATAACTTTGATTAATTCATCAGCTAACGTCTCTAAACTGGGAAGATATTTAACTAACAAAACTAGTAGTTTAGTTTTAAATTTTTCCAACGGCTTAAACATCTGGCAAAAGACAAAACATCAAAAACATTACGTAATCATAATGAGAGATCACATTCGGCCTAAAACCATGAGAATTGCATTATAGTCTGTCACACTGACAATACAAAAATAAGTATTTTCAGATTTTCTAAAATACAAGCGCTGTTCTGAGTAGGGCCAATACGCTACCCATGCACGTTTGACGAGGTTGCACTTCGAATTTCCCAAACGACTTGGCAGCTTTTGATTTCAAGTAATTAAGTCACTCCAGGCACGCTTTCGGCACAGGTACGATATCATTAAACACAAGAAATTGATCAATTTATCTTTTCAAAAACTGTGTTCGCATACATCCATGATAAAATAAATTTCCGTTGGATATACGCATGCGTAAGTGTTACGGAATTTCAGCGTGCGCATGATGGCGGTGTTGATTTGATTACGCAATCCTAAATAAATACACCCTCCGGCAAAATATTTAGAGCGCGTTTGTAGCACCACGTGTTAATTGATCTCCATAATATAATTAATTTTACGGCTTGTACCTCAGCAATATTATAGAATTATAATTAATAAACCACAAGGACAATCATAGGCTTATAGTGTTAAGTTGTGCTCATTTTTTGTAATATAGAACATTATTTTGCGCGACGGTGTATTCGTAAATGCATTTTCAGTGTCACATGATCAAACAACAGGCGGCCAAGATGGCGAATTGATGTTTGTTTTGTTGAGTTGTTGCCTATTAAATTCTCGTTTATTAGTGTAATGATGAGCGATCTCGTGTACCAAAATGTCCCGCTGAATCAATGAATGTGAGTGTTATTCAAAGAACATAACTTTTTATTTCGACACGACCTGTAAAAAAGTCGAAGTGAAACTTCGCCAATTTAGCATGGGTAGCGGTCAAGCTCTCCTCGGGCACCACAGAGCGGTATTCAAGCTAGCGCGCGTCCACTACTTACTTCCGTATTTATGACAAGACTGGTACGTTTCAACATATTTCTACTCCGTTTACAATCCTCATTAACCAA